>JAQQPU010012749.1:0-25490 GCA_029168905.1 Artemia sp. Kazakhstan ARC1039
TTGCTGTTTTTAGATAAGATTTTCTTAATTTTTAATACTCAATTGTTTTTATCAGATATAAAGCAAATACAAACTAATATAAATGAGGGGTAAGAAGGAAGACGTATTTGAGGAGTAATATAAAAAAGGAGAAAAACAGAAGAAGTAAAGTCGTTGAATTGATCCTTTTTTTAAAATCAAGGTTTTTCATGTAAACTTTTGCAAAATTATCTTGACACGCAGAAATAATAAAATAAATCAGTAAACTCATTACATCAATTTTATAACATTTCAGTCATAAAATTCAGAAATCAGCAACCATTGCATTTAGACCCCGGCGCCATGCCGATGAGGGAAGACCAGCGGCGGTGGGGCCAAAAACAGCACGCCGCGCCGCCGGTAAGATGTCTGCGGCACGCCCCCGGTAGGATGTCGGAGGCGCGCCGCCGGCGTGATCAATGTTGACCGCAAACATTAATGTTTTTATCAGTGTTTCGCAAATCACAGCTTAAATTTACAACAGATTCGAGCCTATTCATGAGTTAAAAAATTCACAAGTTGCTGGCTGGAAACTGGTCTTCTTCTTTATTAATCAAGAGAAGTAGAAATGTGGTAGAAACTAAATGGCTGTGGTGTTTCAGAACCCTTGCATAATACGAGTAGTTGAAGTATCTATTATTTATGTATTCTTAACATGAATAATTATCAAAATTAGTAGTTTTTCTCATCGAGCATTTCTTCATATACAACTTCAAATACCGTATCACAAAATTCGTCAGTTATCTGGGTTAAAACTTTGAACTTAGAAGCTTAATTTTTTCATAATGCCCTTTGCCTATATCTGTTTTGTCACCTTTAAAACAGTTGAAATTGGCGACTGATTGTTTTTTTTTGCTCTTTGGATTCTTAAAAACTGGTTTTTAATTACAATTTAAAAAAAATGCATTTTAAAGTTTTTTGGCTTCTTTATAGAATATATGTCATGTAGGCTAAGGCTGAACTGCTGCTTTTTTATTGCTTTTGGCTACTCTTTCGGATATTATTCGTTTTTTTTTCTTTTGGGGATTCATTCCAAATTATAAATTGACAAATACGGAGTAAATTTATCATATTGAAAAATACATGATGAACACTTCACATGAGAACACTTCAATTTCAATGAAACAAAAAAAAACACTTAATGGTTTATTCGGTATGAAGAAAAATTAAATGCCAGCTATTTTCTGGTAAAAAAATGAAAAGCTCATCCGTTTTAAATGTAATTAAATGAAATAATAGGCAGAGTAGCTCCTGGAAGACGTTGAGATTTTCATCCTAGTTCGTCACTTTTAATCCAAGCAAAATGTTAGGACACTTAGTATCAGTTATTGAGTTTAAGCTTTGATTTCCAAATGCTCACAAAAATTACCAAATTTAAGAAAGTCCCAACAATAAGTCACCTGTGGTCAAAATACTCAAAGACTCCTATTAGATTCCCACCAAGGCTCAAAGCTTCTGCTATGGTCATCTCCATGGAAATCTCCAAAGAGTTTCTTTTTAAAATAGCTTTCAAGCGTAGTTAGGGGTATTTAGCCTTTTTTGCTTTTCTTCAAAGCTTTGAAAAAAGTGTTTAAATATTCCAAATGTTACATTTGTTATATTTGTGCATATTTTTGGTATTCATTTGTGGGGTGATCGAATTTTTTAACCACTGTAGATACGTAAGTACGTTGCAACATCTAGTACCCTGAGGTCATAAGACTTTCAAAAACTCCTCCTTGAACCTCCCAAATTGAAAGCTTTTATTATGACCTGGCCTTTTAATGTAACTTGGGCACTGGACCAAGGGTGCCATTGTCATTCGAGCGGAACGTTAGGTGGGGATGTCGATATCGCTTTCGTCACACCAATTCGTTTTAGTGTGAATCTGCCTGGTACTTATGAATGAATGTTTTCAAATTAAACCCGTTTCATCAATAAGAAAAAAACGGGTTGGACGCATATGTTCCTTTCCCTTTGGATGATAAAACCATGCTGTATCAAGTATAACTCACGAAAATCTTGTTACTTTTTGTCAACTTTTCAACTTTTTGGCATCCCTGCTTTCAATAAAAAAAAACAAAGGTATTATCACTTAAATATAATAACTTCCTATGCCCCCCCCTTATGGATACTATCTTGATAGGACACCGTCTCTGCTTTAAATAAAAAAAAATAATTAACTTATTGGCACCCCTGCTTTCAAAAAAAATCGAGGTAGTACTGAGTCAAAGATTCGCCGTGGCATTCAATAAGATCCAAAGAATCTAATTAAAAGGGAGCACACACAAAAGCGATATTAGGCGAGTAGCCTATGAAAAATTGCGAAATATCCAAGACAATGAACAAGTCTTAATGGGGGGCCCTGGGTCTATCAAAATATTTCAATGGTTTCCCAGGGAATTTGATATCATTTTCTTCTGTCTCCGCTTTAAATGAAAAAAAAAATTATGCTTTTAGCATCCATGCTTTCAATAAAAAAAAATAAGGTATTATCAGATAGCCCCCTATCCCTCCCTCTAGGCAATAATTTACAATTTATTTATTTTTTTTAGTCATATTTATGGGGTAGCTTCAGAACAATTAAGTATTAAACATTCAGGTGTTCAACAATTGAGTATTAAAAATTAAGAAAATCTTATCTAAAAACAGCAAAAAAAAAGTCTGCAAACCTGCAAATTAGCTGTAGAAACAATCTGTCGGCTGTCAATTTCAAAATCCAACTGAAGGCTGAAGCTGTATAGTAGTGAATTCGTTCTATAATTCTATTCAACTTGAAAATAAAATTCTTGACTACGAACAATGTTAGAAATAGTGATTGAGAAATTACATTCGAAATGATTTAAACTTATTTCATAAAGACGATACTGTTTTTGTCAACATATGAAGAACTGTGTATATTGCAATATTTGCAATTGCATATTGCATCTGTTTGGTTTTTATGCAAAGTAACAAAAAGAAACAGAAATTAATGAACAAGAGAGTAGTGAAGAATGATTGTATGCAAAGTAATATTTGGCAGGGAAAGTCACTGGTGATAAATCGCTAGGGGTGGCACCGTGATTGCGTGATTTTCGGGGATTCGGGAAACCAAATTTTTTTCAGGGTGACGAATAGATTTTCAGGGAAATACCCAAAAGTTCGGGGATAGTGCAGGCCCTTTTGATTTCTAATCAGGAAAATTTAAATACTAAATCACACGAGAAGGAAAAGCTCCGACTTTGCGGTTGACACAACAAAGAATTGCCGCAAAATTAATTTAAAATCGACCGAAAGCCGCCACCTCTGTCGGCAGCGGCGTGCCTTTGGCGCGCTGACGGTGTTACAACACTTCGGCGGCGTTCGACCGGGCCTCTCATCGGCGGCGTTCGGTCGATCCCCCAGCACGGCGCCGGGGTCTAATTGCATTCCCAAAGACAACTCCACTTTGAAATCAGTGCTACCCCATTTTATTCTGCGTGACACTGTTTGTTTTTGGTTTAGTTTACTGATTTTTTCACCTACATTTTTTGTTAAATAAGTCTACAGTACAATAACTGTAAACTGCATGTACAGGCATTTTTTATTAAAAGCTGAATTCATGATTTCTCTAAAATTTTTATGACATATATGGTTGTAAGTTTCCATTCAATCATTTAAAATAACCAGACTTCACTTTCTTTGTCCATGCTACTTAAACAATAAATATTCTCTACCAAACCACAGCCATTTGGTCAGTGTTTCACTGAGCATGAGAGTCAGTTAAAATAGCTTCGCTAAGCTCCAAAGTTTTTTCACAGGCCTGTTCCAGCGCTTCCACTTACTGTCTATTTTGAAATTTGCATTGTAATTTACATAAGCAAAGAACAGCAAGAGGAATGGACTAGTATATTTAGTCCAACGAAAAAAGCACTACCGACATCTAGCGTGTGGCGTTTTTTGACATTTTTTGAACTTACCCAATTGTTTTTTTTTTTTTTCAAATGAGTCATTTATTACTATACTAATTACCCAATTACGCTAGTAACACTAATGTTGCTTTACTTTTACGCTAGAAAAAGCAAAAAAAACGTTAGATGGCGTTAATAATTTTTTTTTTGTCAGTATTAGCGCCATTTTTCACTCTTATATGTCACCACTCTCTTGAATAGACCTTATAAACAGGTTCTCAGGTTCCCAAAATGTTTTAAAAGTCTGACCGTAGCAAAGGGGAATGAACTAGTTACCTATGCCCAACGACAAAGAAGAGTACAAAGATCAAATATTTAAACTTAAAGGAGGGGTCAGAATACTTTTGCAGTTAATTTCTGTTTTTAATTCCATCTTGTAACATTGCTTTTAATCGACTCCTTTGCTTAAGTAAATTTAATCAGATTAAAGGTTACTAAAATGACTTATTTCATTAATTAGTCGATTTAATTTTTAAGTACCGACGTACAGATATAATAGTGACTCAGATAAACCTTATATAGAGTCCTAAGAATAATTAGAAAGGGTTCCAGGCAGAAATGTGATGTTTTTTTTAGGACATTTTAACCCCTTGGTAGGAAATATAGGAATAGTTGGTATACAAGCCAAGCAAAAACTTGGTATAGGAAAAGAAAACAGTAATGGCTACAGACTGCAGCAAGCTTGTAGGTACAACAATCTAGTTAAAACAACTACAGTATTTGGTAAAAATAGCCAATAAGTTAAAATGGTATTCACATGATAGTAAGACAGGTAACCTTATTTATTATTTAATGGTAAACCGAAGACTAGCAGGATCAATAAAAGATACTAGGGTATATAGGAGTGCTATTATTGATGTTAAAAAAAAGATGACCATTTAGCAGTGTTTAGGGCTAATTTAAAGCTTAAATTTTTGAAAGGTGACTACCTCCCAGGAAGCTATGACGTTAATAAACTCAAGAATGAAAATTTGAGAAAAGCTTTCCGAGAACAGTTGAATACTAAACTGGAGAGTTTAAAATCAGATATAAGACAAGAGTTAAAGACAGATGGACAGAACATTTTGAGAATGTGGGATGAATTGGGGGAAGGTGTGGAGAATGGTGGCTATGAGGTTAGAAAAAAGTTACAAAAGATTATGAGTATTAATAAGGGGGAGTACCTAACGATTTTAGCAAAACCCTAATTAAACTCCTGTCTAAGAAAGATCATAAGAGTAAGTGTGGCAATTGTATAGGCACAAACCTTGTTTTTGTAAGTGGCAAATTACTTAGTATGATAATGTTTTTGAGAGATGCTGCAGAATAAGTTTTAAAAGAAAGCGCAGCGGTTTTTGGAAAGGTGGAAGATGTGTCGACCAAGGGTTCACTCTTAGGTTAATTATTAAGAAGTGCCTGAGACACGAAAAACGTTTAGTCCCCAGTTTTATATATTATGAGCAAGCGTTTGATTCAGCTGGTAGAAGAGAATACGCGAAGGTCTTATCCTTGTATGGGATACCAGGCAAATGTATTACGGTGATTAGTGCATGTATGAGAATAACACTGCTGCAATTAAGATAGGTAAGGTTAGCACGTGGTTTCTCATTGAATCAGGAGTTAGGCAGGATTTGGTGGACTCTCTTATCGAGCACAGGAAAGACAAGGGCAGTAACATGGAGCCAAATGGGAAAGATTCCTGGAATTTCCTGGACTTAGATTATGCTGATAATTTAAGCATCCTAGATGAAATTTTTAGCAAAATGAATGAACTTTTAGAGGTTATGCGAGCTCAGGGTGCTATAATAAGTTTTACAATTAATATTAAGAACAATAAGTCGCCAAGGCTAGGAATAAGTGAAGAAGAAAGATGACGCAGGGTATCAAAAAGATCGATCAATTAAACTGCTTCATTTACCTTCATTTACACAGTATTACCTGGTAGTAATTTTTCACAATTGAAAAAAATTGAAAAAATAGGAAGATAAATCTGTGAGCAAGCCAACTGACCGTGTTTCAAACATAAGGTTGTACAAAAACTGTAGTTCAATCCCGCTTTCTAGGGCTATAATGAGAGAATGGTTGAGATGGCAAGGACACGTTGTGCGGATGAAGGATGACAGATTGCGAAAGATTGTCCTTTTTAGCCAACCGTTTGAGGCTAAATGGAAAGTTGGTCGTCCATGGTTGAGGTTGGAAGATGTAAAAAAAAGATTTAAGGAAAATGGGCAGTTCTTAAGATGGTGTGCAGGGTAGCTTTAAATAAAAAAGGATGAAGGAGCAAACGTAGCTGTGTTAGCCTCGG
This sequence comes from Artemia sp. Kazakhstan ARC1039, assembly GCA_029168905.1. Classification (NCBI taxonomy): domain Eukaryota; kingdom Metazoa; phylum Arthropoda; class Branchiopoda; order Anostraca; family Artemiidae; genus Artemia; species Artemia sp. Kazakhstan ARC1039. Next base: position 6,211 of record JAQQPU010012749.1, read on the forward strand.
GCAGCCTGCTGCTGTGGAGTTATTAGTACTAGTAGTAATCAATTTGATTACTTTAATTTTGCAAGAAATAAAATCTGCTGTGGCACAGTCTGACCAATAATAATAATGACCTCCCTATGTTTGATGATCAAATTAAATCAGAAGAAAAAAAACAACAACGTATAAGAGATTAGCTTTTAAAAAACCAACAACATTTGCTAATATTCAGAAATAAATTAAGACCCAAAAATGTCGTTTGATTTTCTGTCAAACAGGTCCTAAATCATGACAAAACTCAATGACTTACTAATACAAATTGGGATTATAAATTAGATTTTACTGTAATAATGGGGATGGAGACCAAGCAAAGAAAATCTACTTGTGGTCAATCACAACTCATCTCCAAGATCTATGACGCAAAACAAGACAGTTTCATCAAAATTACAGGGCCCAAAATCTTTAATAGTGCTCTTCAAGAGGCCTGACATTAGCTTCTGTGTTAAATCAAATCAACCCTGTGTTCATTTAAATTCCGATCAGGTTTCTTAGTGATCTTAAAAAATTAGGTCCAAGTCAACAGGCTGGCCAAAATCCCCTAAAAGACAAAAAATCCACCTGAACAAAAACAAACACTTCAAAAGACAAAAAAAATCACATGCATAGAAATAAAATTCACCAAAAAAAATAGAATGCATTACTTAAAAGACAAAAAAGTCATATTAAAAAAAATATATAGAACCAAAGAGGAGAGAGGAGAGGTTGATGGAGAAAATGTACCGATCATATGATGACACCTATGCAGAAATACTACTTTTTCTTTTCAGCTAATATTTTAAATCCTAACAAGTAGGCCTAATCACTAAAAATAGAGTAAAGGATTTCAAACACTCAACCATTACTATATTTGTTTTATATGGTTTTTCGATTCAACTGCAATGTCTCTGTTTTTCGTAAGTAGTTTTGTATGTAACATGATATGCGGCTCAGTAAGTTGTAAATGATTTAGTTTTGCCACCTAGTTATTTACTAGCTACTGGTACGGCCAGTAGATTTACAAGAAAAAAGAAAAAAAAATTCTGAAAGCCCTCAAAAGAGTTTGGAGACACATGTCTAAGTTGTCGGAAGTAGCCCTGGCGCATCAAAATATTCATTATCAAATTAAAAGCATTCTCATTACTTGCCAAAATTATTCAACCACTTATTAGAATAATTGATATAAAAGTTTAACGAAAACTCTTACACATTACACGGTGCCATAATCAGCACCGATTAATATATAGTCAAAAACCAATAGCCCGAAGTTCTTAATCACCCTTTTTGGTGCCTTCCCTCTCATTCCCTTACAAAATATAGCAGAGCAACAAAGCCCAAAGTAACAGAAAATTTAAAGACATTTTTGAAAAAAAAGTCCAGCGAAAGAAATTGCCTTTTGAAGCTGATTCAGAAATTGCAACTATTACTTCAACTAATCTTAATAGTAAAAAAAGTTTTTTCTGCCTATTTCATAAATTGGTCAAATTTTTTCAGGCTCCTACCTTTTGATGAGTAGCCTCAAACTTGGTAAATTTTATGTATTTTGAATTAGCATCAAAATTCAATTTTTCTTGTGGATCCATTGTTATCAAAACTGTTTCTCAAGAGTTTCAGTTACTATTTAGCCGTATCGCTCCTTTCTTACAGTTCGTTACCACAAACTGTTTGATTACCTTGAAATAAGAATCTTAATATAAAGTTTATTGGATAGATTTTGGAAACCTAAAAACAACCCAAAATTAATTAAGAAATAAAACAACTTTTCCTTATGGAAGTGAAGATTCAAGAGGAAACTCCAAACGAATAAATATTATTGCTTGGCAATTTATGCAAAATTTATCTACAATATGGGTGGTAGTAAATTAACTTGCGATATTTATCTAAATTTGCCGAATTCAAAAATCTAGCTCTTTATTGTTTTGAGAAAATTTACTAAAATTGTATACTAAAAACTGTTTACTAAAATTTTGAATTTCATGGCCAGTGAAAGACAATTGAGAGCCTTATAAATTAGTCCTTTATTTTCTACAGGGCACTTAAGGACTTTTTCTGCTCCTAATCATGTTTTGTTGCATCAATGTTTCTTTTTATTGTGGCTTTTACAAAAAAAAATAGTAAACTGTGTATTATCTATGAATACATTATTTTTCAATTTCTTAACCCTGTAGATATAGATTATAAGTCATACCCAAATACAATGCTACCATTTGTCCCATAACTTACTGCAATGGTGCTTTTGCTTGCGCCATACCTGGTGCTCCTGCCTGTTGTGAATGAAGCCGTGAAGCACCCCATCCAATACTCGGCTCTGTTGTTAGTACCCTTGCTCCAAAAGGTATTTTAGCTGGAGCTGGTTTTTTAGGGCGAGCTTTTTCTTGAGCTCTTCTCATTTCTTCCATCTGCAATAAGAACAAACTTAAATGTCAATGAAAAAACTTGTGATTTAGAAAGCATTCTGACAATCCAGTCGTTCTATTGATAAGTTCCCATTACACAACAGTAAAAAAAAAACTACCTCCAATTTCAACAAAATAAAAGATTTTTACAACAGAAAAATCACAATAAATGTATTTTAAAAGCTTCAATTTTTGAAGGCATTGGGGCCATGTTGCTTCAAAAAGGCCTCAACAAACATTTTTCGTTTATTATATACAAAACTAATTGAAGCTATTCAAAAATGATTACATAATTTAAAGTAGCTGCTTAAGAATCCTGCCCTCCTCTCCAACAAATTATATTCAAGTCAACCACATGTAAGAGGAATATCTTGAAATAATCATGTCAGCCGAAAATGATTTGCCCAAGTAATTTCTAGGCAAGTAATCGATATTCCAGCATGAAATACTATAATTTTGTTACAAATCATAGTCATCATATTGCAAAAAAGAAATAACCGTCATATTAGGTATTATTATTGGTTATTTAGAAACCTTTCATAGAAAAAAAAGGGACACAGAGCATAAACAAAACAAAAAAAATATATAAAGAAGAATCATAATGCACAAGAACAAAAAACTATAAAACACAACAAGTACTTCAGTAGCCAGAAGAGCTGATTTAATGAACATCCATCCCTTCCCCCCTTCAAAAGGACAATGACCTCTGATAAACTTGAATTTACACAATAAACTTGAACTTGTCTTATGAATATAAAGTGAAAATTAAAGATAGATGGGCCAAAAAAATGAGCTCCACAGTATTTTGAGCAACTTTGCTAAATCCTGATCAATTTGAAAACCAAGGCATTACAGTATGGTCTAAACTCCCACTCAGTTCGCTAGAATTGTGTTTCCAAAACTTAGAGTAAAAAAGACTCAAACCAAAACGAAAGAAAATCCTTATTTTCAAAGTAAAAATAGGTATGGGCCTACATCCGTCTCCCATACAATTATATAAACCTTATAAATTGGGAAGGAGTAGAAACAAGAACTCAAAAACATTAACCCAAGTCATACTTTAGGATTTAAATTCATTCCTGAAAGTTCTGTTCTTCTAATACTACCTTAGTACTTTTTAAGATAATTAAAAAAAAATCCATTGTCTTTATTTGACTTCATTCACTAAATCAACCAGGTAAGCTTATTTACTAAGACAGCAATGCAATTTTATAATCAATAAGATTTTAACCCCATTTGATAGAAATTTCCCACTCCTGGTACATTTGCCAATTTTCAGTCTGCTTCACAAACTATTAGGACTAATTTTAATCCTGTTTTTTTTCACACGTAAGAGATAATTTTACAGAACTATAAGACTTTATAAATCGGGATTGAGCATAAATATGAGGCTGCTGACTACAAAATACTTTTCTTTTGCTTCACTTGGGCAGAAAATATCTATTTTGGAAAGCGTTTCTTCCATAACACAAAGATTGCTATAGGTCATCAAAGTTTAGTGCCCTGTGGAGGGAGGAATGAAGGTAGGTGCTTCAAAATATCTTCCCAAAACACCAAAGTCCTGAATACACACCTGAAGGATTCATTTAAATAACTAAACTACTGTCCAAGATAGCAAAACGCACTAAAACTAAAATTTTACCAAATTAAGAAAGTCATGTACATAATCAAATGCTTTTTATGCCCCCCAAAGAAAGAGATTTGTGATTGTATTGATTAGTGTTGTAGCTGGTAAAATTGGTCACGGTAAAACTAGATATTTTACGTATTTGACCATAATTTTACAAAACCCTATAAAATGGGTATTTTCCTTATTTAAAAAAATTTACCTATTTTACGTTATTTATCTGTTATATTGGTATTTTTTTACCGGCATCATACATATTATACCGACGTATTTTACGACGGCTTGCAATTTTCACAGTACAAAAGCACAAAGAGGCTGGCAGAAACTGGTTTGGATATGAGTTTGTTTTGTGTAAAGCTGTATTACCTGGTTTAAAGGCCGTCTGTCTGACTATAGTCTCTTGTTTTCAGAGCAATGATGTGCATTAAAGTACAAGAAATTATAATTTTAAAACGGTGAAATATTAGCTTAAATAAAATTATATTAGTTATGTGAGCTGTTAAAGACAGAAAGGGCTACAAGTAGGATTTACATATGAAAAACAAGAGAAAATAATAGAAATTTAAATGAGGTTTATGTCAGCCAACGGAAAGAAAAGAAGCAAAATGCTATCCCAGCCATCAACAGTGCTAAAAAAAAGGAAGCAAAACTAACCTTTTTAAGTAACTCATAACAGAGCAGAAGAAATACTGAAACAAACCAGGCCATAATAAATGAAACATTATTCACCAATTAGAGGTAAAGACTTAGGATAAAAAGTGATCAAAAACTCATGAAAATAATTGTAAGCTTAATAATGGTAGCAACATTATTCACTCCGGTTGTCCAAAGTCTACGGGATGAAAAGCCATTTGATGAAAAAGCCATTGATGAATTGAAAAAATGTCTACACCAAAATTCGACTGATGTCTACTTCCAAAACTCGACTAATTGTAAAGGCAATCCAAAGAGTGAGTGTGTTTGTTATACAAACTTAAACCAGGCAACAAATGCAACTGTTGCCTGTGGAAAATTGAACAGAAAAATCATTAACAAACAGAAGAAGGTTTGCAAACACAATATTCAAAATAATGAAAAACTCTTTAATATGGCCGATTTATCGCAAAATTGCAAGGATAAAGAGGGAGCAATTTCCTATGCTTGCTGGGCTAACCCAAAGATATTATGGCGTTGTGAAAGTGTTTTTCTATGGTCTGTCACAAGAAGAGAAGCAAGCGAAATTCGTAAAAAGCAAACGGTAAACTTACAGGTTCCTCTGGAAAGTCTGAGAAGAATAGTGCTGAAGTTTTCTTTGAACATCTGAGCAACAAATATCCAATTAGGCAATATATAAAAAATCATACGAAATTGAATTTGGATGAAAACTATTCCACATATGTTGACTGGTCGAAAGCAAAAAAATATATTCAGCGAAAGAAAACGAGACTATGCCGTTTGTTTGCGACTTCCAAATAACCGATGATCTGAAGTACTTAAAGCAATCGTCCTTGAAAATATGTAATATTCGTGATATACAGTACCCTTATGATTGTATGGCGAATAGCCAGGGAAGTTGTTCTTGTATAACAGCTTTGCAACATCCCAAATCAAAAGAAGAAAAAGAAAAATACTGTAAAGAGGCGAAAGGGACACTTGCTAGTAAAGTTTCAACAGAAGACTTCAAATACATTTTTCATGCACTGTTAAAAAAAATATGGAAACATATGTGATAAGTCTGAATTCTATATTGGAGATGGAAGGTACATAAATATTACCTGGCCAGAAGACTGCAAAAAAACCTTCTCCAAAAGTAAAAAAGCTCAAAAGTAAATGAAATGATGGAAACCCCGGAAATGATGGAGTCACCTTTCCTTTGTGAAATATCTGTGACAGATAAATTAGAGTTTGTAGATACAGATAAATTAAAGCTGTGTCAACTGCATCAAATACAAAAACCTTATAACTGTATTGGAGATTCAAACAGCAAATGCCTTTGCATGACTGTATTACAGAGTCCTAAATCAAGAGAAAAAGCAATGCAATTTTGTGGAGATTCAAGTGGTATTTATCTACGGGGTCTCCTTATGATATTAAAAGAATGCTTATGCACATATTGGCTTTAAATGGCAACAGCATAAAAAGTCATGATCAATTCTTTGTTGGGAATGAAAAGTATGTAGACGTTGACCGGTCAAAAGAGCCGGACTTCGTTGTAACTATTAACAATTTAACAGCTGAAATAAAAAACAAATTCTGATTTTCCTCTGCGACTTTCCTATTGATGACAGTATTGATCTTATAGACTCAGATGAATTGAAACAGTGTGAAAATAAGCAAATTCAAAAGATATATGACTGTTTTGATAAAACTAGTGGAACATGCCAGTGCATGACAGCTTTTTTTAAACCATTATCAAGAAGAGAAGCGTCTGCCAAATGTAAAAGTTCATCAGGTAGGCTGAGTTAAATGTCTTGTAAAGACCTTAAGGGTTATTTTGGGCATTTGAAGGCTGAGAACTCCGATAAAATAACAAAATATAGTAGATTTAGTTTGGGTGATGACAAGGTTGCAAAAGTCGACTGGTCAAATGATGCTGAAAGAAAGGTAGAATGTTTCGCTGTAGCAAACAAAACAGGTTCAGAGCATTCAAGTTTTATGTTTGACTTCACAATAATTCCCAAGGAAATGAAAAATTGTAACAGCGAGAAGATTCAAACTGCATGTAATTGTGTCAGGAATTCTAGGGGCTCATGCCCATGCATGACCATATTCTTGGAGCCAAGAACAAAAGAAGAAGGTGCTGAAATTTGTCAATTAGAAGGCGGTACACTCAGTGAGCCGTCCCCTGGTGTTCTCAATTATGTAATAAGACGAAATTCCAAAATTAGCAACACCATAAAGCAGGGTAATAAATTCATTGTTGGAGGAAACCAATACATAGGTGTCACCCATGCTGAAGACGAAAAAAGAATAACTTATCAAAATTTAAAATCTGAAAAGAACCAGGCGCAATTTCCTTTCATGTGTAACCTAGATACAAAGGATGGTAAAGACAGAGTAAATTTTGAGCATCTAAAAAGCTGTGAAAATAATAAAACACAAATACATTATAATTGTCTTGGTAATTCAAGGGAGAAGTGTTCTTGTATGACAGCTTTACTTTTTCCAGCGTCAAATGAAGAAGCCGTAGATTCCTGTCGTAAGGCTGACGGTACACTCATTGAAGGATCAGTATCGGCACTGAAGAAATTTTTCAGGTATTATAGGTTAATAATGCTGAAACTATTAAAAACTTTACCAAATTCACTCTTAAAGGAGGCAAATACGCAGACTTCAATTGGTCAAAGAACTTGGACACTGGAGTATCTATTATAGATGCAGCAAGTACGACAGATGCTTTTATTTGTGACATACCCATAAAAGACGACGTTAAGCACATTGACCTCAAGGATTTAAGATCTTGCAAAATCGAAAAGATACAAAAGCTGTACAACTGTTCTGAAAACACGAGTGGAATATGTACGTGCATAACAGCCTTTCAACAAACCCACTCAAGAAATAAAGCATCAGAAACCTGTAAAAACATGGGTGGGGAATTTACTAAGGGTATTAAAACTGACCTAGAAGATCTTGTAAACTATTTAAAAGACAAAAATGGTTACGGTGTAAAGGAGAATACTAAGTTTGCTATTGATGGGAATAAGCACATCGATATAGAATTGCCAAAGGAATCAAAAGTCAAAAGAGCTATTAACGAGGACGATGCAAACATCTCTAAGTCAAATTTTCTTTGTAATATATACATACCTTCTAAGGAACTAAAAGGTTGTAAAAATGAGAAAATACTGAGTCCTTGTAAGTGTGTCGGAAAAACAAGCGGGCAATGCCCATGCATGACAGCTTTCCAACTACCTATATATAGAGAACAAGTCACTGAAATATGCGGAAAAGATGGCACTAAGCTAAGCGAAGGCTCTTTATCAGACCTGAAAAGGCACTTTATTCATCTAAAGACTAAAAATGATGATAGTATAAGAAAGTATAGCTAATACATGATTGGAAATAACAAATATGTGGACGTTGATTGGTTGACAGCAGAACCTACTATAACTATTCACAACGTTACCACTGAATCAAACAAGAGAAAAATGTATTTCCTTTGCGATTACATGATAGAAGACCGCGCAGATCACATAAGTATCCATGTATTGAAAGCTTGTGAAAACGAGAAAATTCAAATTCGTTATAATTGTATCGGAAATGAGAAAGGGGAGTGCAATTGTATGACTTCTTTAAATCATCCAGTATCAAAAGAAGATGCTGCTAAGAATTCTAAGCAATTGCATAAAGGAAAGCTAAATAAAGAGTTCATGTCTTCACAATTCCATATCTTCAAAAGGTTTTTAAGGAACTCTAGGGAAAAAAATGGTGACATGATCAAAGAGCAGACTAAATATTTCGTTGGAGATGATAAATACGCTGTCGTAGATTGGTCCAAAGATTTAGAAAGTGGCATAACTGTAAAAGATATAACAAGTCAAACAACCAAAATTTCTTTACTTTGCGTTTCTCTTATTCAAGACAATATAAAGTTCATTGACTATACAGAACTCAATTACTGCGAGAACAAAAAAAAAATCAAATATCTTATAACTGCGTTGGAAATGTTTCAGAAAATTGCCTTTGCATGACAGCTCTGCTTAATCATACATCAAGAAAAGAAGCTGCTAAAATTTGCAAGAAATTAAATGGATCACTCAGTAGCGCCTCTTTAGATATCATTAAAAGACATATGCTGCATTTAAAAGAAAATAATGATGAAAGTATTGAAGAATACACTAAATTTATTATAAATGGTGGCAGATACGTAGATGTTGACTGGTCGAAAGAAGTGGAAACCAGCACAATTGTTTTGGAAACCAAAGATGAAACCAAAGATGTTGTAGAGGTCCTTATTCTTTATATGACAGGTTCATCCCATGGGCCATAAATATTAGTCTTAAATTTCTGACATTTCACAAACAAATAAGGAAGAACAAGATTTAGTAAAATAATGGCAACAACTCCTAGAACAAACAGTTGGGAGTCAGCATAATATAGACACAACAGGGATACAAAAATTAACATACCACCAACAAATTCTGAATAATTCGACAAAGCATATACATGAGGAAAAATGGTAAAACAAGTAATAACAATTGTCGAAAGAGAAAACACATGATAGTGACTAGGAAGCCTAGAAGCTAGGCAAATTGCAGCACAAAGGGAAATGCTTAAAGAAATCTGCTTTGATGCAACAACATAAGATTTACCGTAATCAATAGAAAACAAATGTAAGAGAAATAGGAGACTACAAATGGCGTAAATACTGTCGGTACTAGTTGATTCAGTCAAAGTTTTTAAAACTGGAGATAGTACAAAAGATATGCCTAAATATATTATACTTTCTCTTACTGATATTGAGGAGCTATTTTTAACAAATGATAATATTGGCAATGTAAAATATATAGCAGCAGACACCACTGATATATTAATTAACGAAATTGCACCGTTTTCCAGCAAAAAAAATACGGATAAAAATATGAATACCACTGATAGGTATGTAGTGATTCTAAGTGATCCAATAATGCTTTGTTTGAATGAAATTCGATTAAGATTGATGTTAGTCCTAAGCTCCTGTAGAAAAGTACTGTCTGTAGAATTATCTGCAACACCAAAATCTTCATAGAGCACTTTTTTCCAAACAGTTTTGGACGCACCGGCGGTCCTTTCTCTCACTTCACCAATCATTTTTTTTATGCTTATTGTTAAGTTAGCGGCAGCTTATCCACCAACTATTGTTCCTGCAATATCAAAAGGTATTTTGCCAAACCTAAAAAAAATATATAATAAAAGAACATAGCCAACAGGTTATTCTCTCAAAATTTTTAATTATTTGTTTCTTCTATCACATACAATAATTTTGGTACTTTTGAAATTTCTGTTAAAAAATTAGAAAGCTAAAAACTAATTGGGTCAAAGAACATTTTGTTCTTCATGATATGCATTGATGACATCATACGACTGTGAATCCAAACGAAAGTAAACAGCAACATAAAAAAAATATAAAGATTCTCCAGAACTTCTGATGACACATTTATGTTGACTTTTGTCAACGTTTTAGAGGATGGGGCTTTTTTACAGGGAAAGGCCGCAAGCCCCTCGCCCAACCTTTCAGCTGCTGAGATTGAAGCCTCGCATTACCAGATAACTTCACTAAAAAAAGGAAAGTGTTAAAACAGAAAACGAGTAGAAATGTCTGTATGTTCTCTATAACTTCAAATAAAAATATAATTTTGTATTTTTGTATATATGACAATGTAAAAGTATGATTTTCATCAAGATACCCCAGTGTTTGTTACTGTCTTAGCTTTTTTCTGATTTGTATGTAAATTGTCTGCTACTAATACCTTTCATTGACAACTTCAAACCTTATTGAATCCCGTCACAAGCACTGGGTTATTTTGATAGATGTATTATAACAAAAACTTCGGCTACTCTACGACTGGGTCTTTGCTGACAAGAAAAAACAACAATAGAAAACAAAAAAAAAAGAAGACACGTCACTGTTTACCAGCGAAAGTGATTTTCCTTGTTGCTAAAGGTAGGGGACTGTAATTGTCTTAAATGCGGGTTTCGGCTATGGTGATTCCAATAACACAATTTTCATTTCAATTTGACGCCATCTATTTGGGGTTTCAGGCTATTTTTTCAAATTCCCATAAATTTGTTTTCGCAACATAGTTTTGCCGCTGAGAATAATCGAAATAATAATAATCTCCTGAATTAGATTAAAATGGAAATTCTTCATTGACAGTTTTCTTTTTAAAACACTTTTTTATTATTCTCGGTTACTATCGACGAGACTTGGTTCTATACTTGGTTGCGGCAGATGCCTCAACCATGATTCATTGCCAAAAAATGTTTACCTTATGAGGTTCCAATGCCCGAACTTTGAATGGGAGCACAACTACATTTTTAACTTGAACAAAACTTCAGCTTTAAGATCAGAACCAGGAAGTTTACCCTTTCCTTCTTTGCAAATTTATTTCTTCATGTGACTTTTCTTCTCATTTTCCATAGAAAAACCCTTTCTAAACGCCACTGTCTCTTTGGGTCACCGATGAAACTATAGGACATAGCTCTTTTTTTTATTCTTGTAAATTTGTAGTAAATCAGACACATTATAGTACTTTAGACTATTTTGTAACTTGTGTCTGCAAATCTTCTTTTTTTGGTCTTCAATTTTTCTTGAGACACAGAAGTTTCATCTATGAGACTACCGTTCAATTTTTCAGACTATTTAGATGCAGCTCTATTTGTTTGCTGTTTCAAATCTATGCAACAAAAACAGCGAGATAGATGGTACGATACTTATAAATAAATATTATATAAATCCTCACATGAGAATTCTATTAAATACGCTGAACAAAAGCCTATCTCAAAATTTTTAATGGATGGTTTTTGGGAAATGATGGGCGTGGAGGGGGGAGGCTAGTTGTTCTCCAATCACTTTCAACATTTAAAAAGGATACTAGCCCTTTGAATTACCAATCGAATGAGGTTTTTTTTGAAATTTCTACGACAACACCTTCTATAAAAACCATATATACCCCCAGGGCATAACTTTAAACCACTGCCCTGAGGGATGTGGGGGGGGAGTTATTTGCCCTCCAATCACTTTTTACTATTAAAAAGGGCACTAACTTTTTGAATTTCCAATCGAATGAGCATGTTTCAAAGCTTTTATGACAATATCTTTAATAAAAACCTTATATGACCCCAGGACAAAGCTCAAAACCCTTGCCCTGAGGGTTATGGGGGAGTGTCCTTCTCAAAAACATTTCTTCAATCCAGAAATCAACTATGCTGAATAAAATGACTATCTCAGAATTTTGATTGGATTTGTTTAGGGGAATAATGGACTTGGGGGAGCTACTTGCCCTTAAATTATTTTTGACGATTAAAAAAGTAGACTATAACTCTCTAATTCCAATCGAATGAGCCCCCTTTGAAGTTTCTACGACGACCCCTTCCACATGAAGTTCCTCTGGAAAAATATAATAAAAATAACCATGAAACATTGAAGCCGGATGGCCTTTACTATAGGCAACGCTATAGTGTTGCCTCTGATTATGCAGGCACAGATTAGACACACTATTTGAACTATTTAATGCAGAAATACAGAAACTCAAACAAAGCACAGTAAGAATATTTGAGGTTTTCTTCAGAAGAAGTAAACATCGAAGGTACACAGGCTTGTTATCAAGCATTGGCGAACTTGCATCGCGCCTTTTTGGTCTATCGACCGATGAAGATTTTAATATTGAGAGAAAACGTAAGAAAATGAAACGCAGCAATATATACCACGTTATACGATCAGATAATAGAAGCAAGAATAGTGAGCTTGCAAAGAGATACAATTGAAATAATCTCCAGAAAAATTCAAAAACAGTCAACACAATGAAGTGTTTAAAAAATGAAGTGGATAGGGTAAAAGCAGATTCTAGCTTGTCCATTATTTCAATGGATAATATAACAATGTCATTGTTAAATTTAGCTACAGATGTAAGTAAATTCGAGTTTGCCCTATTTTCGTTAACAGGCTGAACCCTATCACATTACACAGGCAATCCCACTAGCTTGAAAAATTTTTATATGAGATTAAAAACCACCTGACATTCGGTCTTTGACTTTTACCAGTGGAACCTGAGGGGCTAACCTTTTTTTATTACACTAAGCTAAAAGTGCATATAACTGAAATTATAGAACATCTTTTTGCAGTAGTACCAATACCTCTAATAAATCAACAGTCCATATATGACCGATATAAAACTTACACTGTTCCTGTCAACATTAAGGAAAATAATTTGTTTATGTCTCCAGGACAAAAGGAAATATGCGTTAGCAAACACACAAGAATTAAAGGAATGTGTCTTGTTTAAAAACTTGCTTTGTCAACTAACGCTACTTATCTGTTATGTGAAAATGGGATCTAATATGTTGGATATTCTCCTAAAAGAATCTCAACAGAAGGACATCCTACGTGTAAAGCCCTAATCGGAAGCACAAAAAGAGAAATATTTATCAACCTATGGAATCATTAATGACTATTTACCGTACCTAAAACAACTGTAGGGAACATTGCCTGTTATACTAATACCGAGAAAATTGATCCAAGCTACCAAACTGAGCTACTATTACAGGATGTTGGAAACATAATAATCAAGCAAGCTTGTTGACTCATAACAAAAAAGACAACCGTACATTTCATTTTCATTTTGAATCGCTATAATTCTTTTTTTGTATGTCTTCTAACCGCATGTATCTTTGCTCTTTATATTTATTCTTTATTCGCTCGGATTCTCGGTGTAGCATTTCCTCTAACCGCATGTGTCTTTACTCTTCATTTTCACTTTTTACTCGCTTGGATTTTTGGTGTCGCTTGTTTTCTAACCGCATGTGTTTTTGATTTTAATTTTTGACACGCTCTAATTTACGTTTTTGTTTTTATTCTAACCGCATTTATCTTTGCTCTTCATCTTCTATTTTGTCGCGTATTGATCATAGGTGCTGCTTATTCTCTGACTAAACTTTTCTCTCTTCTACATTTCGGATTTTGATTACTTCAGACAATTTGTCAATGTCCTTTGCCTTAGGTCCTCGTATTAGTCTTTTCTCGTTTGATGCTCTAGGTTGTTGATTTTACCCACTGTGAATTTATTTTGTTTGGGCCGTTCTACAGGTCATTTCAGGTTTGTAATTCAGGTGGTTCAATGGAATCATTATTTGTAACAATTGTAAATTTTTGTTTATTAGGTCTTCCTACAGACATTATATAACTGGTTGAGTTTGAAACTGTAAGCTTATTGATGTTTATTCCGTCATATCTCTTTTTATGCCATAGTGGATTTAACATAAAAGAAAATAAAACTTCTTTAAAAATTAACCTGGTATTTCTCTAGCTTAATTAAAAAATTAGAATTTTTGTTGAGACACCAGAAATATTTTTGCCGTTTACATTATAGATTTATCAGTAAGACAATAGAAATTAGCAGAAAAACCACAGCAGCTACTTGTTGATTCCAAAAACACTAGAATTACCACAAAATAACCTTAGTTTTCATGCTCTGAACCACCTATCGATATAGCTAGTACAGTTCTCTTGAAACGCACAGCAAGCAGCTTAATTAATCTTGCAGCATTTCAATTGACACTTTTCATCTCTTACTATCTCTTCGCTCTTGCTTCTATTTCGGGCATTTGTAGTGTTGATGCTTGTTGTAATTGTAGATACTGGTTCTTTAGTTATAAGTATATATGGTAGATTCCTTTGAGCACACTCTTTGTTGCTACAAGATTCTGGTTGCTCACTTCCTACACCTCCTCTTCCGTGGCTTTGCCCGACTGGACAAGGTATTGTACTGCAGAGAAGCAAATTTTCAAAAGATCCTTGTCTAACATAAATACTTGACTTTTCTCTTTCAATTTTAACTTTTCCATACAACTGGTTTATTAAACACTTTTGCTTTTCTCTTTTCATGATACTATGCCTTGTTTTTGTGTAGTACTATTATTTTTAACTTACTTGAAGCTTGCTTGGATAAAACCATTAATGTTTCAGCTTTTTAGTCTTACGGGTCCTTAAATTATATCCATAACACCACGTATCGAGTATCAAGAGCTTATAAAAAATCAAAACTAATTTTAAAAATTTCAGGCATTATTCAAGTTTGAATTAAAACATTATACTAATTGCTTGGGCACCATAAATATTTTCACAGTTTACATAATAGCTTTAGGGATTCTTAACTGACCTTCAAAAAATGTTTAACTTTTTTTTGTGTCTTAAAAAGACATTGCTTATACTTAAATACACAATGAACTATTTTTATCACACTTACTGACAACAGCAGCTTAGCGCAGCGGAAGTGAGCTTGATATTTAACCCAGATTTGGATGGATTGAAACCTCATTGAAAATTGTTGGGCCTAAAATCTAGCAGTCTTTGGGTAAATTTCGATTCTGGACTTGTTCCTGATTTTTGTTCACCTTCCTCAAATACTTTCAAGATAGACTGAAGACATTAATCTAGAATGTGACTCTACACGTTTTCAATCAATTTTAATCTTTACCAAGCATTATCTGGTACACTAGGCTACATTACCTGAGCCTAGGTCACATCTAGTTGTTTACAAAAAGTTCCCAGCCAAGCCAAGCCCAATAGCTTAAAAACAGGCAAGTAAAAGCAGCGGCAACTGAAACTAGAGCGTAGTATTCTAAAACAGTGAAATCGTCTTCCATAGGCTAGAGATAAAAAAGCTTAGTCCTTTAGTTCTACCTTTTAAATTATTCGCATTTCAGTTTTCGAACATTTTGCGCTGAAAAATGGCATTATTCAAGTTTGAGTTAAAACATTAAAATAATTACCTGGGCACCGTAAATATTTCTGCACTTTACATAATAACTTGCGATTCTGAACTGAACCGAAAAAATTTCGACTTTTTTTGTGTTTCAAAAAAGACATTGCTTATACTTAAATACATCATGGACTATTTTAATCACACTTACTGACAACAGCAGCTTGGCGTAGTGAAAGTGAGCTTGATATCTAACCCAGAGGTGGATGGATTGAAACCTCATGGAACATCGCTGCGCCCAAAACCTAGCAATCTTTGGTTAGATTTCGATTCACCGACCTCTGAAGTTGCTCTTGATAATAAATAACTGACAATTAAGTACCAATCGAGACGTTTTTCACATCCTAGGCAACCTTTGGACCCCATTCTTACATTTGAAAGGCATGGGTCACAATTTTTTTATTTAAAGCTTTCCTCTGTTCCACAGTAACCAAGCAGATACCACATTGTGCTGTTATTTCATTGCTGTCTTCAGGTTGATCCCTGTACAGAACAAAGAAGGGCTTCTTGACTTGGACCTCTTACTTTAAACCTTTCAGCAGTATTTTGCTATTTTATTCTTGATTATGCTTTTCTTCATCCATATATTGTTGATGAGCCAAATGACGACAGTGATTAATTGTCCTGTTCTGGTGTCTCTTCGTCATTAGAGTAAAGTTCTCCATCTTAATGTAAAGTATGGTGACAAGTTTGTGGGATCTGTTCTTTCTTATACCAATGATGAATTTACCTGCTTTTAGTACCCCTTTATTTATTATAATGTCTCCATTACCGACTCGCTCACCTCTGTTCATTAGTCCTAGTATCTTTCTTTGCTCTTTCATTCGGAAATTCACGTCAAGCAATTCATTTTAATTCACTGTAAAATCAACTGTATAATTCCAAATGGGACTGAGGCTATTCTCTACTTTTGAGTGGAGCAATTCTTATCATTGCATTATATTTTCATATAAAGTGTTGGGTTCGGGGTTCTTTTAAAAACAGGCTGCTGTAAAACAGAATGTTCAACAGTAAATTGAATAAACAACATTTGAGTATTTTAAAACGACTTTATCTAAAAGATAAGATCGTTCCCTCAATAGTGTTTACCTCTTTTCATGTGAAACTGAGTTAAAAAAAATTATGCAAGGTAAATATTTTTGCCACATCTCAATTTATTTTAAAGATCTAAGGCTATTTTTGGGAATATTATATTCGAATAGCAGCAGATTATGATTTTTCATGAAACAGGACTATCTAACATGACTATAATGTATTGGTTATGATATTATAGTCAGTAGCATACTCAGAGTTCTCTCTGCGTATGTTATCAGTATATTTGATTCAGAATATATACCTAACAGAGAAAGACTATTGCTCTGATATGGAGTATGTACTTATTTTGGCTCAAATTGAGCCAGATATGCCTCTAGATTTGATTAAATAAAAATTTTCAAACAAAAGTCAAAAGCCATATTAAAACCTAAAAAAGCAGATTTAAAGCTCAAATGGCCACTCCCTTTAGTAAAGAACGATGTGATCTCTGTGTGTTTAATAGTGTACTTCTTGTTAAATAGTGTACTTCTAAATAGTGGACTTCTTCTCCTGACACTATTTTTAGGAGTTGAGGGCCATTGCACTTCTTAGTATTGCACTGAATCGTCACTTACTTGGCTGCAAGGTACCGCTGCAACTCGGGTTTTGAGCTGCACCTGCTGCCTCAATTGTACAGGGAGCTGTTGTATTAGTTATACCAAAAGCTGTTGGCGTAGTTGTACCTGCAGATGATGGCTTATTTGTGTGTGCAACTTTTGGCTTATTTGTGCCTGTTGGCTTTATTCTACCTACAGGTGACATATTATCAATATATAAGTGTGATGTATCATTAAGCACATGTTTATTTATTTAATATTTGAGTAACTAAGCCCTACAGTTTGTTCTTTACTTAAGTGTCCACTAGAGTTCGTTCTTTACTAACACAATTTATGATGAACGACATTGATCCTGTATGTAACAGATTACAAAAAAGAAAAAGTTACATAAGGCTCAGTCCGATTTTTTTTTGTAGCAAAACTGTCTGAGCTTGTAACAAACCTAGACAGTTAAACCCAGGACACAAACACACTCACTTAAATATATAAGTTAAACACATTCACCTAAATATTTGTCAACTGATATTGAATTAAATTTTTGCTTGCGCAACTGTCTTAGCTTATGAATGGGTTTACTCACTTTACACTCTAGGCCAGACAAACCTAAAACCTCATAGGTTTTGGACGCTTATTTCCCTTGCAATGCCAGGCTACTTGTTGGTCCATCTAAGAAGATAAGAAACTTATAATTTGCTTGCCTGGCGCTCACTTAGGTGGCTTTCCAAAAACTAACATGCAAGTATTTGTCCAATAAGAGAATCATACTTACTCCTGCCGTTTACCCTTGTCAAATAACCAAACACTTGCAAAACTGTAGATTTCATTTTTTACCTGCAAATTCAGGGGATTTGTTTTTCTATCGGTCAATCCTATGACAAGGTATTCCCCCTTTAGACTACAAGTGGTTAGCCCTATTAGGCTTAGGTTTCACTTGTTCACCGCCTGTCAGTCCAAGCAAATTCAATCCCAGAAGTCCAGTGGGCATTATCCAGCACGCATCAACCCAAAATATATCCTATTTTTTATCCTTTATTCCTATGACTATCTTACCTTGAATCTACCCTAGCAATGACATATGTATGGATGATAGATTGATTTATTTATCAACGAATGAAATAGCATCATTTTTTATCCAATCCTTAAAAGCTCTTATCCCAGATTTGCTCTCTATCACTCGGACTATGTGTCTCGGCTTTTTCTACAACTAGCAAAATTCTTGATTTTCAATGCAAAATAAACGGACTCATTCGAGTCCGTTTATTTACTTCTAAATAGTGTGCTTCTTCTCCTGACGCTATTTTTAGGAGTTGAGGGCCATTGCACTTCTTAGTATTGCACTTGATCGTCACTTACTTGGTTGCAAGGTACCACTGCAACTCGGGTTTTTAGCTGCACCTGCTGCCTCAATTCTATATGGAGCTGTTGTGTTAGTTATACCAAAAGCTGTTGGCGTAGTTGCACCTGCAGATGTTGGCTTATTTGTTTGTGAAACAGAAAGAAAATACTTACATAATTTGAAAAAGACAGAACGAATTTGTTGACGTTTAGACGTGGTAAAAAATTTCCATAATGGCACCAGAAAATAAAACACATGAGGAGCAAAAAACGAGTTATAAAGCTGACCAAGCGTTTTTTTGTCAAATTGACCTTTAACTCTAGAAAAACATCCATAGGACTTTCTCAACTTCACTCTCAAAACATTTATTGTTAATGTCCTTGTTGTTCGAATTGAGGTCCCGAAGGCAAGTTCAAGCTACTTGAAGGAAGCAGAGGTGGAAATTGAATCAGGGCTAACCTAAATTTTTGAATCGGGAGGTTGATGACCACAATAAACGAGGAATTCAGTTAGTAGAAGCGACTGACAGCCTGATGTCAGACAACTGTTTCAAATCGAGTGAGCCATTTTTTTCAAGTTTTTATTTCAAAGATTTCAATAAAAACCTTATATACCCCCAGGGCATAACTTGTAATCCTTGCCCTGAGGGTTTTGGGGGACTATCCTCTTCAAAAACATATTTTCTATCTGAAAATCAACAACGCTGAACAAAATGGCTATCACAAAATTTGTTATTGGATGTTTTTGAGGGAATGACGCTGAACAAAATGGCTATCTCAACATTTTTATTGAATGGTATTGGGGGAATGATGGGCGTGGAGGGGGGGGGGGGGGCTAGTT
>JAQQPU010012750.1:0-25490 GCA_029168905.1 Artemia sp. Kazakhstan ARC1039
TATTGACATAGTCTTTTCAGGGAAAAAGAAAATAATACTTTAAATCTTTTCGTTTTTTAAGACTTTATAGTTTGGCATGCTATTAGTATGCTGGAGAAAAATTTCCAGCAACTTTTAACAACATACACCCTTTTAAAAATCTGGACACATATAATAGTGTTTAATTTCGTTTCATACCTCCTCTAGGACTGAAATGAAAAACTTGATACCATTTGCAAAAAAATCTGCTTACTTTCTTTGATAGCTTGGATACACTTACGCTATTTTGACTTGGTTAAATTTTAAGAGCAGAAGTAGCCCCGAAAGTTTGAACATAATACCCTCAGTCGTTCTTGGGATACTGCTGAGATGCCTTATTGGGAATTAGCATTAACAAAGTGCATTTTGATTTAATCTTAAGGCAATATTTAGTTTTTAAACATAAAGGCAAATGGGAGGGTGGGCGTGGGAGGGGGATTATTTGCCCTCCAATCTATTTCTCTCCACGCACTTTCGACTATTAAAAAGAGCCACTCAATTTCCAAACAAAAATAAAATCTCAAAATTTTGATTGGATGTGTTACGGGAAAAGGTGGGCGTGAGAGGGGGGTTAGTTGCCCTCCAATTACTTTCGACTATTAAAAAGGGCACTATCCCTTTGAATTTCCAATCGAATAAGCGTTTTTTGAAGTCTCGACGACAACACCTTCTATTAAAACCTTATATGCCCCAGGGCATAACTTACAACCCTTGCCCTGAAGGCTGTGGGGGAGTGTCCTCCACAAAAACATAATTTCTATCTGGACATCAACTACACTGAACAAAAGGGCTATCTCAGAATTCTGATTGGATGTGTTTCGGGAATGATGGGCGTGGAAAGGGTGTTACTTGCCTTCCAATCACTTTCGACTATTAAAAAGGGCACTAGCCACTCCAATTTATTGAATGAGCCCTTTTCGAAGTTTCTACGACAACTTCTTCGATACGAAGTGCAGCTGCTCTAAAGGAAAAAAAAATAATAAATAATATGTTGTGCCAACATCGTTCTTATATGCCCCCAGGACATAACTTAAAACCCTTGCCCTGAGGGTTGTGGGGGAGTGTCCTCCTTAAAAACATACTTTCTATCTGGAAATCACCTACGCTGAACAAAATGGATCTCTCAAAATTTTGATTGGATGTGTTTGGGGGAATGACGGGCGTGGGGGGGGGGAGGGCTAGTTGCCATTCAATCACTTTCGACTGTTAAAAAAGGCACTAGCTACTCCAATTTCCAATCGAATGAGCCCTTTTAGAAGTTTCTACGACAATTCCTTCGATACGAAGTGCCCTGGTATGGAAAAAAAACAAAAACAAAAAAAAAAAACACATTGTGCCAACATCGTTCTTTAATTAGGCAGCGCTATTGCGCTGTCTATGATTCCTGTTTTAAATTTATTTATTGGTATACGTTATACGATTGAATTAATGTTTTAGTTTATTTCCACTCATCTTTGGTTTAATGTAGGTTTGAATTTCGTGAATTGACAATTTTCCATATTGTCAAACACTACATTATCACCTCAATCATCTTTTAATAGCTTCTTTTGTAAAAAAAAGTTTTTTGAAATTGATTTCTGTTTGTTTTCAATAGGCATAGTTTTTACATATCAAACAGTTCGTGGTAAAGAACTGTAAGTAAGGAGCGACGCGGATCATTAGTTACCGAAACTCTAAAAAACGGAAGTTTGATACCAATAGATATATCAAATGAATCGGCTTATTATGTTGATTCCAAATATGTAAGTTCCATTAAGTTTAGTATAATATATCAAAGGTTACAAGCCTGAGAAAATTTACCCGATTTTCCAAAAAGGGGGAAATACCCCCTAAAAGTCAAATAGTCTTGATGAAAATCACAACATTAGTTTCAGCGTATCAGAGAGCCTTATTTCAAAGGTTTCAACCTCCTATCTGCAAAAATGCTAAATTTTCTAATTTTTTTTTGCCGGAAGAAAGATCACGGATGTGGGTTTATTTGTTTGTTTTTTTCCCAGGGGTGATCGTATCAACCCAGTGTTCATAGAATATCGATATAGGGCCCATTCGAACAGAAATTAAAGTTTTAGTGCCCTATGTAAGTGACCAAAAATATTGAAGGGTGGCTCCGGCTAGAGCCCCTCCCCCACGTCTATTTTACCAAAATCGTCCGATCAAAATTTTTAGAACGCCATTTTGTTCATCATAGCTGAAAGGCCCAATAACTATATTTTGGATATGAAATAACCCCTCCCCCCCCCCCCAACAGCCCCAGGCGAAAAGTCTTTTAGTTATAAAATTTGTCCATTGTTCACGCATGGTATTTGTTATTGGGAAGTATCCATACATTTTGGGATAGGGAGGGGGGAATTTAATGCTTGGGGTATTTCCACGGGGGAATTTTCCACGGTGAGGGAAGTTTCTAAGGAATGAAATTGCCAGGGTAAATTTTACACTGGGGAATTTTCCTGAATTCCTTCATAAAATTCCTTTTATATGTCTTGCTTTCTCTTTTCCGTTTGAATTTTACGCATGGAGCTGCTAGGGGTAATTGTCCAGGGTAAATTTTTCACCGGGATTGAATTAGCTAGAGGATATTTTCGTGGGAAGGGGGATTTCTCCGTGGATGTGGGGCCAGATTTACGGGCATTATTTAAAAAAAAAACGATCAGAAATTAAATGAAAAAAAACAAGTTTTTCTCAACTGAAAATGAAGAGCAAAATTAAAACTTAAAGCGAAAAGAAACTATTAAGTCTATGAAGGGGGGTGCCACCTCCTTAACACCTCACTCTTTGCGCTAAAGTTTGAATTTTGTCCCAATTCTTTAAGAACGACACCTCAAACACAAGGGTCGCTTAATTAGAATAACAAGAAGCTTTTTAAAAAGTACTAACAAACTTTAGCGTAAAGAGCGATGTGTTGAAGAGGGGGCAATCCCTTTCATATTCGTAATCGTTTCTGCTCGTTTTAAGTTTCAATGTTGCTCCTTACTTTCAGTTGAAAAAACTTGTTTTTTTATTTGATATATAAATAAAAACGAATGCATGTCTGTCTCTCTGTCCTAAATGCATTACTGCAGTGATCATCCGATCGCCAAGAAACTTAGTTGTTGAGTGGAGTTTTGCAAAGGTTTTAGGTATAAAATTTGATTAGCATATCTTTTTTCGACTCTGGCGCATATAATCAAAATAGATTAATTTGGTAATTTATATAAATGAAGGGTAAAGGACAACTTTTTGCAGTGTGTGATTAACTCTATTGTGCAAAGTATGACGTATGAAACAATAGATGAACGTTACGATTCAGCACATTATCGTGTTTTGAAATTTTCTAAGGGGGGGGGAGTAAAATTTTAAAAATTAAAATACGATTGTTATTATGACGCAAAGGGAATGTTCCACGGGGAATTTTCCTTGAACTTCCCTCTTTTTGAGATTGCAACAATGCAAGACGGGCAAGCCAGCTGGTTAGATGAGATAGATGAGATATACATTTATTAGAAAAGAAAACAAACACTATTCGCCTTTCGCCTGCCAAGAAAGGCAATAAGCTTGAAAGGGCAAGCGAGGTTATCACTCTCAGCTAATTAAAACAACATTCATACCTTGCTACTCAACACACAAGAAACTTATCTGATGAAGGAATAAAGGAAAAAAGAGAGAAAGAGGAAAAGACAAGAAGTAGATAGAAAAAAGCAAAAAAAAAGAGCAAAGTAAATGGGTGAAATATCTTAAATAGAATGACAACCTGGAGTGGGCTTGACACCAAATTCACTCACGAGATAAAAGAAACTTCTTTGCCCGTGACTTGAAAGCCGGAAGACTAGGCGCATTTTTCACACACTCGGGCAATATATTCCAAACATGGGGACCATAATGGCGAATCACAAAAGATGCCCGAGTGGTGCTCCTAAACTCATGAGTTAAGTCATCAGCTTTTCTTGTATTATGATCATGACGGTCTCTATTAAAAGTAAAAAGATTTTCAAAAGCATGGGTGAGCAGCTGATTCAAATATTTATACGAGAAAATCGCGACTTGGTAATCTCGAATTTGGGATACATCCATTAACTTATTCTTTTTAAAATGCTCATGAGCAGGAACCTCGTCAGAATCATCAAATTCAGATAATAATTTTACAGCTCTATTCTGAAGTTTTTGTACTCTTTTGAAAAATGTTACAAAATTACTTGCCCATATAGAGCATCCGTAGCTAATATATGGGTAAAATATAGAAAAATAAATCATTTTCAGGATCTTTTTTGGGACTAGATTTTTAATTCTTCGCATCACCCCAAGGCCTCTGCTTAATTTTTCAGCTATTGCACTTGAATGGTTTTTCCACGACAGGTTTTCATCAATTAAAAACCCCAAATACTTTGTTGTTGCTACTCTCTTTATCACTTTTTCTTGAACCGTGATATGGTCATTTCCAGCACTAGACGAAAGTCTAGAAAATATCATGAAAGAAGTTTTAGAAAAGTTTAGGGTTAACATATTTTGCTGAGAAAAAGTTAGAAATTCAGAAACTGCATTATGAATTTTATTATATAAAACATCAAGTGAAGGCGCTGCCAGAAAGAACAAAGTGTCATCTGCAAACAGGATGACACCAGCCTCTGACAGGTAGTGTTTCACTCGATCAATGAAAATAATGAAAAGTAGAGGTCCCAAGATTGACCCTTGTGGGACCCCACACTCTATTTTCTTTTTTGAAGATAAAAATGACCCATTCTGAACTATCTGATACCGATTGTGTAGATACGATAAAAACCACTCCAGACTTGAACCCTTCACCCCAATCGAGTCAAGAGCTTGAATAAGCTCTGAGTGGTCCACCGTATCGAACGCTTTTTTCGTATCCAAAAACATAGCTGCGGGTATGAGACCAGCTTCAAATGCATCACTAATCCAATCAACCAATTTCAGAACTGCTATATCCTTAGATAGCCCTTTTCTGAACCCAAATTGATTTTCCATTAGAATTTTATTCTTTTCAATATAATAACTTAACTGGGCATGTACCACTTTCTCATATAACTTAGAGAAAAATGGGAGAATAGATATAGGTCTTTGATTCGATGGTTCATCTTTTTTCCCTCCTTTATGAAGAGGAACCACTCTTGCAATCTTTAGTGCTTCCGGGAAGACTCCAAGATCTAGAGAAAGGTTGATGAGGTGTGTCAACACAGGTAAGACGCTCGTTTTTGCGGCCTTTATGAGTTTCAGGGAAAACTCGTCCATCCTGCTAGAGCTTGACTTCATCGTAGCCAAGAATCGTGCCACTTCCCGTTCCGAATATCTTGCAAACTCAAAGGAATTCTGACTTACAGGCTGTCTTTCAACGACAGATCCAAAACTCGCAGATGTGCGTAGTTTAGCCCGCGCTTGATCGCAAAGTCTTTTTCCTTCATTTGCAAAATAACCACACAGAAATTACTTTTAATAAAAGGAATATTTGTAAAACTTCTTTTTAGTTTCCCTTAAAAATCAAGATTTTTGATAAATATTTATATTTTGGACCAAATTCTGTAGCTAATTTTAACAATAGTGTTATTATAAAACTTTGGATGTGAGGGTGCAGAGAATACTATTTAAAAAATGGAATATTATTTTAAAAAGATCTGCATAATCTTGGGAATAGGGATGAAACAATTTTGACCCCGATCATGTTACAACCATAAGTTGATACAAATAGTAATCGACCATCCCCCTTTAATCGATATAAAAGTTTCAACTTGATTCCCTTAGCCGTCCTAAAATATTGCAGATACACCTTTTTGACAAACGTGGAGGAAACTAAATGTTTTTTATTTAGTTCAACATCAACCTCGCCACGGCCTGAAAAATTCCACTTAATACCCTTATCCGTTCCTGATATATTGCAGATAGGCCTTTTAGACAACCTTGGACATGATTGTCTTTTGGACAACCTTAATATCATGAGCACTCATGATAACCTAAGTTAAATAAACCTAACTTGAACGTAGAGAAACCTAACTTTAACAGAAAACTTGTTGAAAAATCTGTTACTTCTAAGAGAAATTTGATAGTGTTAATTAAAAGTTTGTTAGTATTAAGAAAAAGTTGTTACTTCGATGAGAAGATTTGTTAGTGTTAGGGATAACTCGCTACTTCTGACAGAAAAATTGTTATCATAAACAAAAAAAAATTTAATTCTAGGAAAAATTTGGTAAGTTTGACTGAAAACTTGTTACTTTTAACAGATAACTTGTCATCATAATGAAAATTGCTACTTCTAAGAAAAAATTTGGTATCTTTGAGAGAAACCTTGCTAGCTCAAACAGAAAACGTGTTATCACTGACAAAAAATGTTACTTCCAAGAGAAATTTCCGTGTGTTAAGTAAAAGTTTGTTAGTATTAAGGAAAAAAGTTGTTGCTTCGAAGAGAAGATTTGTTATCTTTGACGGAAACCTTGGTGCTGTTAGAAAAAATTTGTTACTTCTAAGAAAAAATTGTTATCTTTTCTGGACAACTTGCTAGTTCTAGCAGAAATCGTGTTATAAGTGAAGAAAAATTGTTACTTTTAAGATAAAATTTGTTATCTTCAACAGATAAGTTGGGGTTATTAAAAAAAAATTGTTACTGTTAAGAAAATACTTGTTATTTCTAGGAGAAATTTAATGTTAAGTAAAAGTTTGTTAGTATTAAGGAAGTAAATTGTTACTTCGATGAGACAATTTGTTAGTGTTAAGGAAAACTTGCTACCTCTGTCAGAAAAGTTGTCATCACATTCAAAAAGTTGTTACTTATAAGAAAAATTTGGTATCTTTGGCAGAAAACTTGCTAGTTCGAACAGAAGACGTGTTATCACTGACGAAAAATATTGTTTCTAAGAGAAATTTGAGTGTGTTAAGTAAAAGTATGTTAGTTTTAAGAAAAAAAAAATGAAACTTCGAAGGGAAAATTTGCTAGTGTTAAGGAAAACTTGCTACCTCTGGCAGAAAAATTGTTATCATAACGAAAATAATTGTTACTTCTAAGAAAAATGGTGTATGTTTGACAGAACACTTGTTACTTCTACCGAATAAGTTGTCATCATAACGAAAAAATTGTAACTTCTAAGAAAAAACTTTGGTATCTTTGACAGAAAACTTGCTAGTTCAAGCAGAAAACGTGTTATCACTGACGATAAGTGTTATTTAAGAGAAATTTGAGTTTTTTAAGTAAAAGTATGTTAGTATTAAGGAAAAAAGTTGATGCTTCGAAGAGAAAATCTGCTTGTATTAAGTAAAAGTTTGGTAGTATTAAGGAAGAATGTTGTTACTTTGATGAGAAAATTTGTTAGTGTTAAGGAAAACTTGTTACTTCTGACAGAAAAGATGTTATCACAAACAAAAAAAATTGTTACTTCTAAGAAAAATTTGCTATCTTTGCAGGACAACTTGCTAGTTCTAGCAGAAATCGTGTTATCAATGACGAAAAAATTGTTGATTTTAAGAAAAATTTGTTATCTTTGATGGAAAAGTTGGTGCTATTAGAAAAATTTGTTACTGTTAAGAAAAAACCAGTTACTTCTAAGATAATTTGATAGTGTTAAGTACAAGTTTGTTAGTATTAAGGAAAAATGTCGTTACTCCGATGAGAAAATTTGTCAGTGTTAAGGAAAACTTGCTACTTCTGACAGAAAAGATGTTATCACAAACGAAAAAATTGTTACTTCTAAGAAAAATTTGTTATCTTTGCTGGCCAACTTGCTAGTTCTAAATCGTGTTATCAGTGACGAGCAGTTGTTACTTTTAAGAAAGATTTGTTATCTTCGACGGATAAGTTGGAGCTATTAAAAAAATTGTTACTGTTAAGAAAATACTTGTTATTTATAGGAGAAACTTAATGTTAAGTAAAAGTATATTAGTATTAAGGAAGAATGCTGTTACATCGAAGAGACAATTTGTTAGTGGTAAGGAAAACTTGCTACTTCTGACAGAAAACTTGTTATCATAGCGAAAAAATTGTTACTTCTAAGGAAAGTTGCGTATGTTTTACAGAAAGTTTGTTACTTCTAACAGATAAGTTGTCATCATAACGAAAAAATGCTACTTCTAAGAAAGTTTCTGTGGTTGGGGCGATTTGGCGATGGCAGAGGGGTGTCTTAGAGTAGCTATAGTGCTGTACTGTGGGCTGAATTGCTTGCGAAAGCCCGAATGAATGACTTGAAAATAAAATTTTTAGCGAGAAATGTCTGGAAAGGGTTTTGGAGAGATGGGGTGATGAGAGGATATGTCTGAGAGTAGTTATAGTGTAACACTATGAGGTGAAATGCTTAGAGTATCTAACACTAGTAAAGAAAAGAAAGGAGTCTTCTCTGTTTTCAAGGGGGGGGTGTCGTGTCGAGAGCTGGTGCTAGTGTGAAAACAGTGCCGTGGCGCCATTCCGCTCTGGCCCATAAGTATACTTTTTTACCGGTTTGGACAACTACTCTTCTCGCACAGGGATGCTCTGACGTTAGAGAGCATCCTTTAAATTATCTCGAGCGAGACCGTTTTTAGCCTCTTTTATCACCTAGCCGAAGCCCATATTCCGTCCCAAGAGTGAGTAGACACAGGCAGAACTCCCTCACGGCGTGTAGGATGGCCGGATTCCGTCCCCCAAAAAGAGTAGACACTGACCAAGCTCCCCTGCAGCGCACGGGGTGGATGGTAACAAGAATTTCTCAAAATAGAATTTCCCCTCCTTTGCGTGTTTTGATATTTTGGTAAAAATGTACCCTGGGCTAAGAGAAACCGCTCGGGGGGGGGGGGACTGGACACTTCCTCGGTGGCAACCAGGGAACAGGTCGGTACATTAGTGGAGGGAGGCAGGATAACCATAAATATAGACTTGAAAATTAGCGCTTTGCGTAACGATAAAAAAAAGAAAAAACAGAGTTGAGCTGGTGACGGAGAAAAGGGTTCTTCTCCCCCGGAGTTCTCTCCCTTCGTCTTTCCTTAAATTTGGCATGTTATTCTTTATCATTTTAAAGCTGCAATAACGCCTAAAAACTACATCAATTATCAATGCATCCTCTGCAAAAGAATGCTACTAGGTGCGAGTTGGAATCTATTGTCAGGATAATATGAAATACCCATTAATTTATCTTAATGAAAACGGGGTATTTCCTTAAAAAGCTCTTAATATGTCTTAAATTCCATCTAATATCACTACCCCTCCCCTACCCTCTGGGCTTGCAGGCTAGAAGCCCCGGTTTTCTATAATAGATGGTTCTTTTTTGCGTATATGATAATATGATATTTTCATCTTTTATTTTTTGTCGTGTTTTAGCTGTCTTTTTTATGCTTTATTGCCTGTCAATTTGTTTTTATTTAATTGTCTGAGTTTTAAGATTTATTGTTTCGGACGAGCATGACACGCATTTCCCCTTTATTAATATTTTGAACGCAAATACCCCCCCCCCCCGGAGTGTATCAAATGTGGCAGTAAACACGCTGTTCTAATGACTGCCGAAAAAGGGAAATCTCACTAATATCAGGTCACCCATGGGATGCGGGAGGGGATGGTGCCACATGGTGAAATGCTCTGGAGTAGAGAGAGGGATACCAGCACTGAAGAAAGTCCATATATGGGCATTGACCGACTAACGGGAGTGACGCAACATGCTCAGTGAATACAACCAGGACATGTTGATAGCTGTCAATCACCGGTTAGAAATATTAAGATAACAAGGTGACATCATCAGATAAGGAAATTTCAACATTGGAACATTCTTATCAGAGAGTTCGAAATACAGACGGGACGAGATATCTGATTGAAACAATTTCTCCATGAGACAAGATAAATTTGGAATAAGTAGAAACGAAAAAGGTAAGGCATCTCAAGGAATGCTAACTCTATTAAGAGATACATATTATTTTTTATTTGGGCGGTTCTCGAGTGTGTTCTGTATAATACACAAGTAGAATTTGAACAGTGTTGTAAGGTCCCCTACCCCATCCTCCAGGGCCCCCCTCCCCCACATTTTTGGCCCCTCCCCCATATTTTTAGTACTTTTTTCGCTCGCTTGAGACACAAAAATTAACAAACAGAAAAGGTTTTTCAGCTAAGGCAGGGAACAAGTTTAAAACTTAAAATAAATATAATTACTCTCTATTTTTAAAAACTTCTGGCTGTTTTCCAAATCATACCCGGATCTATCCAAGATATAATTTGATGCTTTTACCAAGGACATTAAATCTCGTCCAGACTTTTACCAAGGACATTAAATCTCGTCCAGGTTTTACCAAGGACATTAAATCTCGTCCAGGATTTTACCAAGGACATTAAGTCTCGTCCAGGCTTTTACCAAGGACATTAAATCTCGTCCAGGCTTTTAAAGAGGACATTAAATCTCCTTCTCGGGCTTCTACCAAGGATATTATATCTCGTCCAGGCTTTTACCAAGGAGATTAAATATATTTCCCAGGCTTTTACCAAGGACATTAAATCTGGTACAGGCTTTTACCAAGGACTTTAATTTGATTTCTTTTAATAAATGGGTACATTTTCGCATATTTTTTTAAATAAAAATGGGTTTTAGTTTTCAGAAATATGAACATCCCAGTTTGAAATACATCTGATTTTAGTAATATCATTTTCTTAGCTAGATTTCTTGACCTTTCGTAGATGTGTTGCATGAAACTCATGACTTGGGGTGTCTAGTTTGCTATTTTGGACTTTTCTGAGCTAGGTTTCCTAACCTTTCGTAGGTGTATGTCTGATTTTTTTAATAGTATTTGATTTTCTAATATAATTGGGTTTAAATTTTCAGAAATAAGAACATCCATGTTTAAAATACATCCTATTTTATTAATAATATTTGATTTCTTTTTAAAATTGGGTACATTTTATGGTATTTAAGTGGTGCAGTGGTAGATACCTTTATTCTCCCTTTATAGGGGATATAAACTATAACCCTAAGGTAATTAAACTTTGGTAGCGTGCCTTAGGCTATGACCAGACTAATGAGGCGTACCAGCTGGGTATATTCGAGAGACTAAATGTAGATTATAGAGAGGTTGGCTATAATACAATTCTTTTATTCAGTTAACATATACTAGTACACGGTATAATAATACATATATTATTCTACTGGGACTGGTTGTCCCCAGGCAGACCACAAGTATCAGAAAACTACAATAATATATAATAAGATACTTAGACACTTACAATAATCCGACAATATTCCAAGGTATTTCTAATACGATAACATACGGGCAGAGGTTCGCCCTGTAAGTCAAAGAGTGTGTGTTCAGTCTCAAAAACCTGAGTATATATATGAAAAACCAACCGCATCCATCCAGCTCATTGACGTACTTAGCTAGGAAATTCGTTATTGAGCAAGTTCCCTCCAAGCTTACACATTCCATGATGTGTATCTTTATCTTAATAAAAAGTGGTATTTCGAAACTTTTGTATTTGCGTCATAATATTTTTACTAAATTCCAAATTGACTTAATTAGAAAGCTTCACCAAATTTTTGTAATTTTTTACATAAAGTTGGGTTTTAGTTTTCAGAAATATGAACATCCCAGTTTAAAATACATCTGATTTTATTAATAACATTTTCTTAGCTAGGTTTCTTAACCTTTCGTAGATATGTGTTGCATGAAACTCGTGATCTGTGATGTATAGTTTGCTATTTTGGACTTTTCTGAGCTAGATTTCCTAACCTTTCGTAGGTGTATGTCTGATTTTATTAATAATATATGATTTTCTAACAAAGTTGGGTTTTAATTTTCAGAAATATGAACATCCATGTTTAAAATTTATCTGATTTTATTAATAATATTTTATTTCCTATAATACGTGAGTACATTTTTGCATATTTTTTAAATAAAGTTGGGTTATAGTTTTCAGAAACATGAACATCCCAGTTTAAAATACATCTGATTTTATTAATAAAATTTTCTTAGCTAGGTTTCTTAACCTTTCGTAGATGTGTGTTGCATGAAACTTGTGATTTGGGATGTCTAGTTTGCTATTTTGGACTTTTCTGAGATAGATTTCCTAACCTTTCGTAGGTGTATGACTGGTTTTATTAATAATATTTGATTTTCTAATTAAGTTGGGTTTTCATTTTAAGAAATAAGAACATCCTTGTTTAAAATAAATCTGATTTTATTAGTAATATTTGATTTCTTTTAATAATTGGGTACATTTTTGCATATTTTTTAAAATAAAGCTGGGTTTTAGTGTTCAGAAATATGAACACCCCAGTTTAAAATATATCACATTTCTTAATAAAATTTTCTTAGCTAGGTTTCTTAACCTTTCGTAGATGTGTTTTGCATGAAACTCATTACTTGGGATGTCTAGTTTGCTATTTTGGACTTTTCGGAGCTAGGTTTCCTAACCTATCGTAGGTGTGTGTCTGATTTTATTAATAATATTTGATTTTCTAATAAACTTGGGTTTTAATTTTCAGAAATAAGAACATCCATGTTTAAAATACATCTGATTTTACTAATAATATTTAATTTCTTTTAATAATTGGGTACATTTTTGCATATTTTGTAATAAAGTTGGGTTTTAGTTTTCAGAAATATGAATATCACAGTTTAAAATGCATCTGATTTTATTAATAACATTTTCTTAGCTAGGTTTCTTAACCTTTCGTAGGTGTATGTCTGGTTTTATTAATAATATTTGATTTTCTAATAAAGTTGGGTTTTAATTTTCAGAAATAAGAACATCCATGATTAATATACATCTGATTTTATTAATAATATTTAATTTCTTTTAATAATTGGGTACATTTTTGTATATTTTTTAAAATAAAGTTGCGTTTTAGTTTTCAGAAATATGAACATCCCAGTTTAAAATACATCTGATTTTATTAATAACATTTTCTTAGCTAGGTTTCTTAACCTTTCGTAGATGTGTGTTGTATGAAACTCATGACTTGGGATGCCTATTTTGCTATTTTGGACTTTTTTTAGCTTGATTTCCTAACCTTTCGTAGGTGTATGTCTGGTTTTATTAATAATATTTGATTTTCTAATAAAGTTGGGATTTTAATTTTCAGAAATAGGTTTCTTAACCTTTCTTAGATGTGTGTTGCATGAAACTCATGACTTGGGATGTCTAATTTGCTATTTTGGACTATTCTGAGCTAGATTTCCTAACCTTTCGGTTAGGAAATCTAGCATGTAACATACACCTAGTAATGTCTAGTTTTATTAATAATATTGGATTTTCTAATAGAGTTGGTATTTCAATTTTCAGAAATAAGAATATCCATGTTTAAAATACATCTGATTTTATTTATAATATTTGATTTCTTGTAATAATTGGGTACATCTTTGCATATTTTTTTAAAATAAAGTTGGGTTTTAGTTTTCAGAAATATGAACATCACAGTTTAAAATACATCTGATCCCATTAATAACATTTTCTTAGCTAGGTTTCTTAATCTTTCATAGGTGTATGTATGGTTTTATTAATAATATTTGCTTTTCTAATAAAGTTGGGTTTTAATTTTCAGAAATAAGAAAATCCATGTTTAAAATACATCTGATTTTAATAATAATATTTGATTTCCTTTTAATAATTGGGTACATTTTTGTATATTTTTTTTAAATAAACTTGGGTTTGAGTTTTCAGAAATATGAACATCGCAGTGTAAAATACATCTGATTTTATTAATAATATTTTCTTAGCTAGGTTTCTTAACCTTTCGTAGATGTGTGTTGTGTGGAACTCATGATTTGGGATGTATAGTTTGCCATTTTGGACTTTTCAGAGCTATATTTCCTAACCTTTCGTAGGTGTATGTCTGGTTTTATTAATAATATTGGATTTTCTAATCAAGTTGGGTTTTAAGTTTCAGAAATAACAACATCCATGTTTAAAATACATCTGATTTTATTAATAATATTTGATTTAGTTTTAATAATTGGGTACATTTTTGCATATTTTAATAAAGTTGGGTTTTAGTTTTTAGAAATATGAACATCCCAGTTTAAAATACATCTGATTTTTTTAATAACATTTTCTTAGGTAGTTTTCTTAACCTTTCACAGATGTGTGTTGTATGAAGATAATGACTTGGGATGTATAGTTTGCTATTTTGGACTTTTCTGAGCTACATTTTCTAACCTTTCGTAGTCTATGTCTGGTTTTATTAATAATATTTGATTTTCTAATAAAGTAATTTTCAGAAATAAGAACATCCCTGTTTAAAATTTATCTGATTTTATTAATAATATTTGATTACCTTTAATAATTAGGTAGATTTTTACATATTTTTGTAATAAAGTTGGGTTTTAGTTTTCAGAAATATGAACATCCCAGTTTAAAATACATCTGATTTTATTAATAACATTTTCTTAAATAGGTTTCATAACTTTTCGTAGATATGTGTTGCATGAAACTCATGATTTGGGATGTCTAGTTTGCTATTTTGGACTTTTCTGAGCTAGATTTCCTAACCGTTCGTAGGTGTATGTCTGGTTTTATTAATAATATTTGATTTTCTAATCAAGTTGGGTTTTAATTTTCGGAAATAAGAACATCCATGTTTGAAATACATCTGATTTTATTAATAATATTTGATTTCCTTTAATAATTGGGTACATATTTGCATATTTTTTAAAATAAAGTTGGGTTTTAGTTTTCAGAAATATGAACATCCCAGTTTAAAGTTTATCTGATTTTATTAATAACATTTTCTTAGCTAGGTTTCTCAACCTTTCGTAGATGTGTGTTGCGTTAAACTCATGACTTGAGACGTATAGTCTGCTATTTTGGACTTTTCTGAGCTAGATTTCCTAACGTGTCTTAGGTGTATGTCTGGTTTTATTAATAATATTTGATTTTCTAATCAAGTTGGGTTTTAATTTTCAGAAATAAGAACATCCATGTTTAAAATTTATTTGATTTTATTAATAATATTTGATTACTTTTAATAATTAGGTACATTTTTGCATATTTTTTTAAAATAAAGTTCGGTTTTAGTTTTCAGAAATATAAACATCCCAGTTTAAAATAAATCTGATTTTATTAATAAAACTTTCTTAGCTAGGTCTTAACCTTTCGCAAATGTGTGTTGCATAAAACTCATGGTTTGGGATGTCTAGTTTTCTAGTGTGGACTTTTCTGAGCTAGATTTCCTAACCCTTCGTAGGTGTATGTCTGGTTTTATTAATCATATTTGATTTTTTAATCAAATTGGGTTTTAATTTTCAAAAATAAGAACATCTATGTTTAAAATACATCTGATTTTATTAATAATATTTGATTTCTTTTAATAATAGGGTACATTTTTGCTTATTTTTTAAAATAAAGTTGGGTTTTAGGTTTCAGAAATATGAACATCACAGTTTAAAATACATTGGATTTTATTAATAACATTTTCTTAGCTAGGTTTCTTAACCTATTTCTGACAATTAAAAATCCCAACTTTATTAGAAAATCAAATATTATTAATAAAACCAGACATACACCTACGAAAGGTTAGGAATTCTAGCTCAGAAAAATCCAAAATAGCAAACTAGACATCCCAAGTAATGAGTTTCATTCAACACACATCTACGAAAGGTTAAGAAACCTAGCTAAGAAAACGTTATTAATAAACTCTGATGTATTTTAAAATGGGAAGTTCATATTTCTGAAAACTAAAACCCTACATTATTAAAAAAATGTACCCAATTAGTAAAAAAAAATGAAAAATTATTAATAAAATTAGATGTATTTTAAACAAGGATGTTCTTATTTCTGAACATTAAAACCCAACTTTATTAGAAAATCAAATATTATTAATCTTTTTATCTATCTATTAAATCTATATTAATCTATTAATCTATTAAAATTCAGTGCTAGTATCCCCCCTCTGGTAGTCAGGAGTATTTTGCGGGTTGTTATGAAAGGCTTGGGCTGCAAAATACATCTGATTTTAAATACATCTGATTTTATTACGTGCGCGCGCGTAACCTAGACTAAATTAACCTTAAAAATGAATAAAACCCAACTTTATTAAAAAAATACACTAAAATGTACCCAATTATTAAAGGGAAATTAAATATTGATAATAAAATCAGATGTGTTTTAAACATGGATGTTTTTATTTCTGAAAATTAAAATCCAACTTGATTACAAAATCAAATATTATTAATAAAACAATACATGCACCTTTCAAAGGTTTGGAAATCTAGCTCAGAAAAGTCCAAAATAGCAAACTAAACATCCCAAATCACGTGTTTCATGCAACACACATCTACGAAAGGTTAGGAAACCTAGCTAAGAAAATATTATTAATAAAATCAGATATATTTTAAACTGGGTTGTTCATATTTCTGAAAACTAAAACCCAACTTTATTAAAACAAATATGCAAAAATGTACCAAATTATTAAAAGAAATCTGGTATTATTAATAAAATCAGATGTATTTTAAAAATGGATGTACTTATTTCTGACAATTAAAACACAAATTTATTAGAAAATCAAATATTATTAATAAAACCAGACATACACGTGCGAAAGGTTAAAAAACCTAGCTAAGAAAATTTTATTAATAAAATCCAATGTATTTTAAACTGTGATGTTTATATTTCTGAAAGCTAAAACCCTACTTTATTTTAAAAAAAATATGCAAAAATGTACCCTATTATTAAAACAAATCAAATATCATTAATAAAATCATATGTATTTTAAACATCGATGTTCTTATTTCTGAAAATTAAAACCCAACTTGATTAGAAAATCAAATATTATTAATAAAACCAGATATACACCTACGAACGGTTATGAAATCTAGATCAGAAAAGTCCAAAATAGAAAACTAGACATCCCAAATCATGAGTTTCATGCAACAGACATCTACTAAAGGTTAAGAAACCTAGCTAAGAAAATGTTATTAATAAAATCAGATGTATTTTAAACTGGGATATTCATATTTCTGAAAACTAAAACCCAACTTTATTTAAAAAATATGCAAAAAGGTACCTTATTATTAACGGTAATCAAATATTATTAATAAAATTAGATTAATTTTAAACATGATGTTCTTATTTCTGAAAATTAAAACCCAACTTGATTATAAAATCAAATATTATTAATAAAACCAGACATACACCTACGAAAGGTTAGGAAATCTAGCTCAGAAAAGTCCAAAATAGCAAACTATGCATCTGAAGTCATGAGTTTAATGCAATAGACATCAACAAAAGGTTAAGAAACCTAGCTAAGAAAATATTATTAATAAAATCAGATTTATTTTAAACTGGGATGTTCATATTTCTTAAAACTAAAACCCAACTTTATTAATAAATTATGCAAGAATGAACCCAATTATTAAAAGAAATTAAATATTATTAATAAAATCAATTTTATTTTAAATATGGATATTCTTATTTCTGAAAATTAAAACCCAACTTTATTAGAAAATCAAATATTATTCATAAAACCAAACATACACCTACAAAAGGTTAGGAATTCTAGCTCAGAAAAGTCCAAAATAGCAAACTAGACATCCAAAGTAATGAGTTTCATTCAACACACATCTACGAAAGGTTAAAAAACCTGGCTAAGAAAATGTTATTAATAAAATCTGATGTATTTTAAAATGGGATGTTCATATTTCTGAAAACTAAAACACAACTTTATTTTTTTTTAAATGCAAAAACGTACCCAATTATTAAAAAAAATAAAAAATAATTAATAAAATTAGATGTATTTTAAACAAGGATGTTCTTATTTCTGAAAATTAAAACCCAACTTTATTAGAAAATCAAATATTATTAATCTTTTTATCTATCTATTAAATCTATATTAATCTATTAATCTATTAAAATTCAGTGCTGGTATCCCCCTCTCTACTCTCTGGTAGTCTGGAGTATTTTGCGGGGCGTTATGAAAGGCTTGGTGTGCAAAAAACTTGAATCATGGGATTCAGAAGCATAATTTTTATTAGGAAATTCCTGAAAGGTTTCTTGAGAAAGATGTAGCGATTTCGTGGGGGGTGTTTAATATCATCCATAATTTACCAATGTGGTATGCATTGTCATTGATTAATATACTCTAGAGCTTAAAGATAAGTCAGGAGGTGGAACCTATTGTTAAAGCTCTTAATATGGTTCAAATTGCATGTAATATCACTCCCCCCATCCCCTAGTCTCTGGGGGGGGGGAGTTGTCGGCTAAAGCCCCCCCCCACCGTTTTCTATAGTAGATGGTTCTTTTTTTTGGCGTATATGATAGTATGACATTTTCATCTTTTATTTTTTGTCGTGTTTTTTAGCTGTCTTTTTTATATTTTATTTCTCGTCAATTTGTTTTTATTTTCATTGTCTGTGTTCTTAAGATTTATTGTTTGGGACGAGTAAGACACGCGTTTCCACTTTATTAATATCTTGAAAGGAAATACTCCCCCGGGGTGTATCAAATGTGGCAGTAAACATGCTGTTCTAACGACTGCCAAAAAAATGGGAAATCTTATTAATATCAGGTCACCCATTAATATCAGGATGGGTGAGGGGGCGGTGTCACATGGGTGAAATGCTCTGGTAGTCTGGGGTATTTTATGGGGCGTTATGATTGGCTTGGGATGCAAAAAACTTGAATCACGGGAAACAGAACCATAATTTTTATTAGGAAAGGCCTGAAAGATTTTATGGGGGGGGCGATGTAATGTCATTGTGGCTAGAACTACAGCTTAAAAGTTAAGGTGTGGACATTAAATAATTTTTCCCATGGAAGAGATGAAAATCTAACAGATAGCAGTTCTTAATATGGTTTAAATTGCATCTAATATCACTCCCCTACCCTGCGGGGTTGCAGGCTAGAAGCCGTATATTATAATATGACATTTTCATCTTTTATCTTTTGTCGTGTTTTTTAAGCTGTCTTTTTTATGTTTTATTGCTCGTCAATTTATTTTATTTTCATTGTCTGCATTTTTAAGATTTATTGTTTGGGACGAGTAAGACGCGCATTTCCCCTTTATTAATATCTTGAAAGCAAATAACCCCCCGAGTGTATCAAATTTGGCAGTAAACACGCCGCTCAACGACTGCCGAAAAATGGGGAATCTCAGGTGCCGTGCAATAGTATATTTTTAGAATATGGTTCAAAATACAAAATATTCACAAAGGTTTCATGGACGACGTGCTTGGGGCGCTGTACCGTTGGAAGGGAATGACCTTTCGAGTCCTGGCGGGGTCAAGAACTCTGGAAAAAAATGAATGGTGTTTTGAGCAAAAAATAGAACGCCGAAAAAGAAAGGCTTTTGGTTTAGAAATGTTAAAATCTGGCAGTGAGGGATGCGCAATCATTACGTAAAGTGTGTACCACCATTAAGCTAATGAAAAAAGAATGCTTTGGGGGTTTCGAGTGTTGTTACGTTACCAGCGGGGATTCCCCGCTGGTAAGGGTTACACAAAATTGCGCCAAGCATATTAGACCTGTCTGTTTGAAATGGGGTAAGTTGTATGACGTCATTGGAGTCCAGAAGGGTGTGTCATGAAGTCCTGCCAAGTGTGTTCCCTTTAATAGAACAGGTGACTGCACTGTGCAGGTGCGAGGGGCTGGTAGCTCCACTTATCCGGCCCTTTAAAAGGCTAGGGTGTTTCGCGTGGTGTAACATACGCTTGAAAGGGGGGTGTCGCGCTGTGATGTCAGAGGGCTGGCGTAGAAACAGGGATGAGGGGTTAGGAGCTTAATATTAAACTTGTGTAAGATACGGACCACATTCCAAGTAATCATATAATATAAAACTGAAATCCCGGGAATCTTGCCAGTCGTCACCTAGAAACAGTTGACCGCATTGTACAGGTGTGTCGCGTCACGTCAAAGGGTATGTCACAGGAATTCTATGGGAAAAGGGAGGGCATGTCACAGAAACCGGGGAGGGCATGTTACAGAAAGCAGTGTGTCATAGGAAAACAAAGGGGTGTGTCATAGAATAAACACCCGACCTAACCATTGAACTCTTGCCAAGGACAGGAATGTCGCATAGAAACAGGTGTAAGGGGGTAGGAATTCCACTTGCAGTGGGCCGCTTGTATTTCCATGTTAATTTTGTATTGGGCCGCCTGAAACTTCTGCTATTGGGCCGCTTGAGCCAATGGAGGGGGTACTAGTTATACCCCCCTACACATTTCAAGAAACCTTCAACTTAAAACCCTGTTTTGCTCCTGGGAAATTTTATCTATGTTGTTTTGACAACCAGGATGTACTTAAACTTTTTTGATTTAGTTCGACAGTTTTAGTATTAGTAGTAGTAGTAGTAGCAGTAACGGTAGTAGTAGTAATACTAGTAATAGTAGTAGTAGTAGTAGTAGTAGTAGTAGTAGTAGTAGTAGTAGTAGTAGTAGTAGTAGTAGTAGTAGTAGTAATAGCAGTAGTGGTAGTAGTAGTAGTAGTAGTAGTAGTAGTAGTAGTAGTATTAGTAGTAGTAATAGTAGTAGTAGCAGTAGTAGTAGCAGTAGTAGTTTTAGTAGTAGCAGTAGTAGTGATATCAGTAGTAGTAGTAGTAATAATAGTAGTAGCAGTTATAGTAGTAGTAGAAGTAGTAGCAATAGTAGTAGTAATAGTAGTAGAAGCATTAGAAGAAGCAGCAGCATTTTCAGTCTCAGTTTGAATTGTAGAAGTAGTGGCATTAATGATAGTAATAGTTGCGACTAGTCGCGATCGCAACCGTAGTCACAAGTAGTCGCATTCACAAGTAGTCACAGTCGCAGTTGCAGTTGCAAATAGTCACAGTTGCAGACGTGAGTAGTCAAAGTTGCAAAAAGTCGCAGTCACAGTCGCAAGCAGTCGCAGTTGCAATTAGTCAGAGTCGCAAGTAGTAACAGTTGCACTTGCAGTTACAAGTTGAAGCAGTCGCAGCCGCAAGTAGTTGCAGTCTCAAGTGGTCATATTCACCTTGGAAGTGCTTGTAGCAGTTTTAGTTGCGATTAGTCATGGTCGCTGTTACAGGTAGTCACAGTGGATTGTAGCCAGAGTTGGAATTACTAGTAGTTGTAGCAGCAGTCCTAAAAAGTCACATTCGCAAGTAGTTACAGTCACAAGTAGTCGCAGTTGCACGTAGAGTTGAAGTCAGAGTCAAAATTATTCACATTGACAGTCGCAATAGTCAAAAATGCGGTCGCAAGTAGTCACTGTTGCAACCACAAGTAGTCGCAACTGGCGTCGTAAGAATTTGAAGTCACAGTTGCAATTAGTTTGAGTTACAGTCGTAAGTAGCTACTGTCGCAATATACACATACAAGTGACAGTAATTGTAGTCGCAAGTAGTTGCAGCCACAGTTGCAAGTAGTTTTCAGTCGTAGTTGCAAGCAGTTGTAATTATCTATGGCCAGTCACTAGCAGTTGCAGTCACAGTTACAGGTAGTCAATGTCGCAGTCGAAAGTAGTCTTAGTTGCAGTTGTAAGTAGTCACAAGTCGTCGAGGTCGCAATTAGGCAGTGTCGTAGTTCGTCATAGTCTAAGTGGTCACATTCGCAAGTAGTCTTAGCAGTAGTAGTAATAGTAATGGTAGCAGTAGTAGCAGCAGTGACGGTGCTAGCAGGAGCAGTAGACGGAGGAGGAGGAGTAATAGTAGCAGTACTTGTAGCCCTGAAAGATTCAAGTCAAAACCCTTAGCTATTCTTAAGATATTGCAGTTTTGAAAACCTTGATGTATATAGTGTCTTCTGATCTAGCTGAGCATCACCCTGAACATTCCCTGAAGTTTCATTGCTGCCTTTAGCCTTCATCGACACGCCCAGGATCAGACTTTCCCCCTTTCCCAATAATAAACACAATCGGCAAATTATATTATTTACGATCTCTACCCCTCGGGACTTTTTTTTTACTTAACTCAGGGTGCTTGTATCTGGTGCTTTACGGACCTTTTCTTTCCACCACCCTCTCCTCCTCCAAAGGCATAATTTCTTAAATCTTTGACTATTTGATCTCAAAAGGCTTAATCTGTAAAAGATTAAAGCGCACTTAGTCCTATGAAAAGGGGTGACATATCATTTCATGGTTGCTGCAAAGCAATATCCCTTTTAGTAATTTTATCCCTCTACTCTTCAGACAAAGATTAAATCTTGCTAGCTTAATACAGCAGCTATTATTGCTTTTTTCTCAAACTTTGACACCTGACACGTCAATGCACTATAAAGGATTTTTTCCCCGGCATAGAACCTAAGAAAAGGATAAATTAAAGCTCATATATCTTTTCCCTTAAATGTCGTAACTTCTGGAATAAAAATAGGATTTTTTTTCGTATACTTGAGAAGGAACATGTTTTATCTATTCTAAGATTTATTGATCTTTTATTTATTCTTCGTTATTGAATAGCTTCTAAGGCCACGCTTCCTTTCCGTAATAGATAGGCAAACGAAAGTTAAAAACCAGAAAGTATTTTATGAAGATAGCGGAACAAAATGTAATTAAATCTGAACATATCATAACCAGAGTTGCCAACTTTTTGGTCAATGAATATGTCCCTTGAGCATCCAAAATTGTGTCCTTTTCAGCTAAATAATGTCCATATTTTGTCTATAATATGTCCATCTTGAAATTTCAGAAACTAGTGTTTTACGACTTGAAAACCTCTTTCAAAGTGGTCAGTTAACATCGAATATAACGAAAACGAAAAAAAAATCATTTAGTACATCCATACAGAATGAACTAGTTTGAAAGCACAAAAGTCATAAAAACATCTAAACAGCTAAAAACTAATTGTGGGAGCTTAAGGCTCATCTTTCTACGATATGAGATACATAAAAAAGTACTTTTTTATGCATCTTCCTATGAGATGCATAAAAAAGTTCATTTTAATGGACAAACTCGCAAACTACATTCTAATGGACAAGCTCCTTAGTTCTGTTGAACAATGCCCAAGTGTTGCACGGATATTTTTTAACAATATCAAAAGTATTGGAGTTGATTATCAAACACCTAAATATTTAATGCCTTTAGACTACTCATTATTTATAAAGTAACCCATTATCAAAATAGTTTGTTCAAAGTAAAACATTAAAACTAAGATGAAGACAATCAAATAAATTTTTTTATTCAATATTTTTAATATAATTTTGACTACCAAAACCTAATATATTTGTAACCTTTATAGTTCATAACTGTAAAAAAATTTAAATCTTTTTCAAAATGACAACTAGATACATACTATCACTCCTGCAAAAAAATGATAATAAAACACAAAAAAAACGTTTCCGTTCAGGGGGAGAATACAGAAATTCCCAGCAGTCCGTTCACATTTCGGATTATTTCTGATATTCGATACATTTCTGATTATGGTAGCTTCATATATTAGCTCATGGGTAATCTAGCAATGCAACCCCAGGGACATAACTTACAACCGTTTTCCCTGGGGTCTTAGGGGTTGTGTCATCGCTGATGGCATTATTATATGTTCTTTGGACCATTTTTAACAAAATCACTATCTAAAAACTTGTGTTGGATGCATCTAGGGAAAAGAAAACGTGGGTGGAGGGGGTGGCAGGTTTGCCTCTGGCCACTCCTGACTCTTAAAAAATGGCACTAGAATTTCTGATTTTCAATCCAGTGAGCCCCCTC
Source organism: Artemia sp. Kazakhstan ARC1039 (assembly GCA_029168905.1). Lineage (NCBI taxonomy): Eukaryota > Metazoa > Arthropoda > Branchiopoda > Anostraca > Artemiidae > Artemia > Artemia sp. Kazakhstan ARC1039. Next base: position 23,519 of record JAQQPU010012750.1, read on the forward strand.
CAAAGCAAATAAAACCATTCCATATAGATCTTATATTTTAACAATGGGGAACTAGTATAACTCGTAGCCCTTGCCCTGAAAGTTTTTTTTGGGGGGGGGGGCGGGAGCGTCATCCACAAAAACATAAGAATTGGACCTTTCAAATCTGCTGAACAAAATTGCAATCTCAAAATTTTGATTGAACATGTTTGAGGAAATGACGGGCGGGATAGGGGGCTGTTCGCCCTCCAATCACTTATGATTCTTAGAAAGGGCATTAGAGCTTTCAATTTACAATAGAGCCGCTTCAGAGAAGCGGCAATAGAGAAGCTTCAACAGCAACCTTTTCTACACGATGTGCCTTGGTCAAAAGTAAAAAATAAATTTTAACCTTATCACTCTTTCATTCATTAAATGAAAAAATAAGTTTCTCTACCTAAAGTAAGGAGCAACATTAATACTTAAAACAAAAAGAAATTATTCCTTATTAGAAGAGCTGCTCCTTCTTCAATACCTTTTCTCTTCACGCTAAAATCTTTTTAAGAACTTTTAAAAAAAGGTTTTGATTCAATTACAAGGCCCTTGTGTTTCAAGAATCGTTCTTAAAAAATTACACAAAAGGTCGAACATTGGCGTAGAGAGGGGGTATTAAGGTGGGAGTAGCCCACGTCATTTACGGAATAATTTCTGTTCATTTTAAGTTTTAATGTAACTCTTTACTTTCGGTAGAAAAGACTTGTTTTTTATTTATTTTTGATCATTTTTTAGATGATCCCAGGAAATCCACCCCTCTGCGGAAAATTTCCCCACGAAAAATGCCACAATACAAAGTTCCTCCCATGTAAATTTATTCCGCCTTGAAATTACCCACGGATAACTCCATCCCTGCTGCAAACTCTTCCCCGAAAATTTTTTGCTTACAATTCTGGCTGAAAACTCCTTAGCACACTTTTATTAGAAGAAAAACTAGTTTTCGTTTAGTTTCGGATCCTTTTTATGCTCATTGGGAAATATCCCTGTGTGGAAAATACGCCTCCCCTTCCCTTGGAAAGTTTCTCCCCCAGAAATTTCCCATGGAGCATTTTTCCTGGTGATAAATGCTCTATGGAATTTTTCTTCCATGGAAAGTCTCACCCATAAAGATCCCCAGAGAACTGAAACTCTGCTGAAAACATCCCCCTGACAATTCCCTCAGAGTGTCTCTACACATACAATGGGATTAACAACGAGAAAGTAAGACAAATAACAAAAATTTTGTAGGATACAAATTCTGGCAAGTTTTCCCCATTTGAAATTTCAGAAACCTCCATCCCATTGGGAAATTCTCCCGATAGAAAATTGGTCCCAGAAGATCTCCTCCCCCCTTAGAAAATTTCTGTATACTTCCCTATAACAAATACTATTTTTAAACAATGGGCAAATTTCATAACTTGTGGCCCTTCTTCTGGTGGTTCTGAGGGGTCATGTCATCTCCAAACACATATCTATATTGTACCTTTCAACTATACTGAACAAAGGGCTATCTAAACATTTTGATCAGACAATACTCAGGAAGAAAGGACGTGGGGTGGGGGCGAGTTGTCCTCCGATTTGTTGGTCACTTAAAAAGGACGCTAGATCTTTTAATTTGCGTTCGAACGAGCCCTCTTGCGATATTCTACTACCATTGGTTCGATACGAACACCCCTTGGAAAAGTAACAGCGACAAATAAACACGAATCCGTCATGCTTCTTCTGGCAAAAGCTACAAAAAGTCACAATTTTATAAATAGAAGCTTGGAACCTCTACAGAGGGGTTCTCTGATACGCTGAATCAGATGGCGTGATTTCCGTTAAGATTCTTTGACTTTTAGGGGTATTTTTCACCTTTTTTGAAAATTTGGCAAATTTTTTAGACCCATAGCCTTTGATGGGTAGCACTAAACTTAATGAATATTATATATTTAGAATCAGCAGAATCAGCTAATTCTTTTGGTACATCTATTGATATCAA
>JAQQPU010012752.1:0-25488 GCA_029168905.1 Artemia sp. Kazakhstan ARC1039
CCTACTAGAAGAACCTGTTTGGTACAGGGGCCCCATAGAATCGCTACGAGCTAGTCTACTGACACTAAAACTTAAAACGAACAGAAATTATTCCGTATATGAAAGAGGCTGTCCCCTCCTCAATAACTCGCTTTTTACGCTGAAGTTTGAATCTGTCACACAACTTTATTTTTTAAAACAATAAAAAACCTTAGCGTAAAGTGCAAGGTATTGAGGAGGGGACAGCCCCTTTCATATACGGAACAATTTCTGTTCGTTTTAAGTTTTAATGTCGCTCCTTACTTTCAGTTAAAAACAAACTTGTTTTTTTTTTATTTAATGTTGAATAAGGACAGCACTATGGATTATTGCGCTCGGTTGAACTAACCAACTGCTGGAAAATTTCTTTCTCTCCTCTGCCTTGTGAATTGTTATTAAAACTTCTTCTGAGAAACATCACCTGGAACTCTTTTCAGCTTGTAACAGGCTTCCTTCTGAATTTCTGCATCACCAATATTGAATCTGATTCTTCCATCACCAATACAGATGCGATCAGGGGCGGATCCAGGATTTTCTTGGGGGGGGGGGGGTGCAAAATAGGTTGATCCGATAAACTTGCGTTAGGAGCAAGTTTAACTAACGCAATCTTGCGTTAATTAAGTAAATTACACTACTTTAGACTACGGTAGTGGGCGCGCGCCCCCTCGCCCCGCCCCTGGATCCGCCACTGGATATGATGTGAACCTAAAGGTTTTTTTATAGTTCTATTACCAATACAGTAAAACAAAACCAATGCAGCAAACCCAGTAGCATTTGTTAAAAAATATTTATTTCAATAACTTGCATTTGCTCAGACTTAATATACAGCTACTCAAACTTATATGTTAGATCGTTCAACATTCACTATCGGAATAATTCCTATCATTGTAAAGTATGCATTCCAAATTATACTACAATCTAAAAAAAGAAGCGCCATGCACAATGAGATTCTAGTAGTTCCGCGATTTGGCTATTTGAGCCGTTTAAACCCGTTTAGAGTAATTCACATAGATTACTAGTAACTAAACATCCCTCGCTATTCGTACTAAAGTGTTTTAGTATTTTTGAAACAGCTTTTGATTCAAACTAAATGGCCCTTGTGTTTCAGGAGTCGTTCTTAAAGAATTGGAATAAAAGTCAAACTTTAGCGTAAAGAGCAGATAATTGAGGAGGGGGCAGCCCCCCTCATATACGAATAATTTCTGTACGTTTTAAGTTTTAATGTTGGTCCTTACTTTCAGTTGAAAAACTGGAAAATCTATCTCCACCTTTCTTGGAAATTCCCCCACCAGAGAAAATCCTTTACGGAAAGTTACCCCCATGTAAAATCCCCCCCCCCCCGAAAAATTTCCCACGGCACATTTCAATCCTCGCTGAAAATTCTCCCCGGAAAATTTACTTACGAAAGGTTCCGCCTGAAAAATTCCCGTTACAACTATTGGGCCGAGTCGCTCCTTACTTGCAGTTCGTTACCACGAGGGGTTCGACAATCATACGTTATTATCCCGAGTACTGACATATATCTTGAGATCAAAGAAACTATTTGAGGCTGAAAACCACATAAATAAATGGAAGTCAGGTATTTTAAGGAAGATCTACGTTAGAGGGGCTAACTCATCGTTAGCCCCCAAACGGGAAAGTTTTGTGCCCCGCAGCCACAAAACTTTTGAAAGGGGCTTTGCTGAGGCGCATTACATCGCTAACCCTTCTTAAGGAGCTTTTGGAGTCAGAGACAATGTTTGTGCTTTTGCAAAATAATCAGTGAGGGTAGAAATCAAAGTGTGAAAAAAGGTGAAAAAAAACTTTGCATGATAAAACAGAAATTTAAAAGCTTTATCTAATTGGAAACTTGTTAATTACATATAATTCTTATTAGAACCTAAATAGTACGGTATTTTTAAAAATTCAATGCGGTTATAATATTAGAACTATATATAGAAAATGTCAAGGACTCTGGATAGGACGTGGTAAGCCTGAAATGATTTTCCTGAAATTCTATGTTCTCCTTACATCAAAGCATTTAGCTTTTTTCCCGGCTACCTGTAAGATTTAAGTTCAAAAGTGCAACAGAATTTCTGCATCCATGACGTCATCTCTCCAGGCTTCTTAGAGTGGATCTGAATGGGAATCGAAATACACAACAGGAAATCCGTCGTATCACCGCAAAGGCTTACGTGGAAGCAAGGTGCATTGTTGTTGTTGATAAATTCATTGTTTCTTCGTCGTCCCTCGAAAATTATATTTACAAATAATGGTTCTTTATCTTTATTTCTGGGGTTTGGACTGAGCCGAAATTTGGGTATTTTTGTCATATCACCCTATTGTATGAAAGCTATACGGAACTCATTATTAATATCTTACCGAACTAAGGGAATCACGCAACTTTAAATCCGTGATATATTGTTTTTATCGCTCATAAATGTAAATCGCTATTCCTTTTGGAATTGCTTCATGGATCCCTAGCCGTAAACACGCCAATTTATTCCCTCCCTTAGGATAAGGGGATCGTTCTGTCAAAAAATCGAGAATTAAATAGCCAAGTTAAACGACAGAAGATATTCCCAAGTGGACCTTACGCTTGGATAGTTTTGATAGAATGAATGTCAAATAAAAGAAGAAGAACCTTATTATCTATTTCTTAGATACTGTAACTTAAATGCAATTGATATCAAACAGCTTGCAGTATAGAACTGTAAGTAAAAATTAGTATATGCTAACAGTAACCGAAACTCCCATAAAAGAGCTCGGAACTAGTATATAGGCTACATAAGGTGAACTTGCATTTTATACGGATTCCAAATATGTGAAATTTTTCAAATACGTATCCATCCGAAGTTATTAGTGTTAGAAATCGTACATAATCTTAGAAAGGGGGGACAATGAAGGATATATAGAATTACAAGCACCTTCTCTTTTTCAACCATATGAACAAATTATGCAAGTTTCATATTGGTGACGCGGGTGCCAGTTGATAAACTTGAGGACAAAGGTGAGCATACTGAAGCATTTTGAGTTAAACATTAAGATCAGATATAGTCCTGCCTGCGTGATCGGAGGACTCTGTGTCTTCTTTCTTCTTATATCCCCATAAACCTACGATCACGACGGGTGATAAAACTGAATTATGGCCGTTGGTAGTATTATTAGTAAAGATGGTGGGAGCAGTGAAGATGTTAAATATAGGATAGCCAAGGCTCAGGGTGTTTTTTCACAGTTAAAAAAAGTCTGGAAGAATAGGAAGATAAGTCTGCAAACCAAGATTAGAATATTAGAAGCTACAGTGATGACAGTGGTCAAATATGGCTCTGAAGCATGGACGCTCCGAAAAGCGGATGAAGATTTGCTAGATGTTTTCCAGAGAAATTGCTTAAGGATTGTTTTGGGTACCCGGCTGACTGATCGTACTTCAAACAATAGGCTATACGAAAAATGTGGTTCAATACCGCTCTCTAGGGCTATAATGAAAGAAAGGTTGAGGTGGCTAGGGCACGTTGTGCGGATGAAGGATGACAGATTGCCGAAGATTGTTCTTTTCGGTCAACCATCTAGGGCTAAACGGAAAGCAGGTCGTCCCCGTCTGGGGTGGGAGGACGTCATAAAGAAAGATTTAAAGGAAATGGGGACTTCGTGGGCGGGTGTAAAAAGGGAGGCTTTGAATAGATTGGGGTGGAGAGGAGCGTGCGTAGCTATGTTGGCCTCAGGCAGCTTGGTGCTGCGGTGAGTTGTTAGTAGTAGTAGTAGATATTAGTGTCCTTTTTTGGCCCTTGTTTTAATTCATGGCAAATTATGATGTGAGATTGAACGAAAAAACAGTTGTCATAATGAAAAAGATTGAAATGAGCAAAAACTATGCTTTTGGAGGGAAAGTCTCTGAGCATTAAAAACTTATTTATTTAATACTAATCAATTATTAAAGGCTAATTATATTTAAATACTAATGTTGAAAATTGCTTAAAGATATTAAAAACTAATAAAAACAGGCTCTTCAACGAAAAAAAATAGAGAAATTAAATCTCAGAACAAACAGAAATTATCCTTTGATTGAGTAGGCTTGTCTTGTCCATCAATCCCACATCTTTACGCTGAAGTTTGACTTTTCCTTTGCAGTGCTTCAAGAACGAATATTCTAGCACAAGAGCAATGACATAAAAAGCTTTTTCTTCTAAAGTTGTTGGCGGTAAATAGTTGTTTGGATCGAGATGTTGATCTTATTCATTCAAATGTTCTTTAAACCGCAAAATTTTTAGCTCCGTTGTATTGAAAGGCATTTCATAAATAAGACACTTGCAATCACCCGTTGGCTGTATTTTTTTTTTTTTTATTGCACTTTAGAATACTTTCACTTAAACAGCAGTTAAACTTAAGCGTAAGAATAGAGTGGGGAGGTCAGCCTCCCTCATATACAGAATATTTTTCTATTTAAGTCTACTTTAAATTCATTTGAAGAAGAACTGATTTTTAGCTTTAATTTAGCCCTCAACGTCACAAACGCTTAAGAAAGTGTTTTTAGCTGGGAAGCGCATTTTTAGTTCGACATTGAGTTGCCAAATTGCCTTCAAAGTCCTATGGGCATGGTCATTCATATATACCTTAGTTTTGTCCTAGGATGGATGGATGGATGATAGAGTATCTATCAACAAGTGAAATTGCACCAATTTTATACAGTTCTGAAAAAGGCTTATGCCAGCTGTGCTTTCACTCAGACTATCTGTCTTAGCCTTTTCTCCAATCTTTTTCTCAACTTTGTCATCACAGTCCACCAAGTTCATTTAAATTCATTGTTCGTCATTGACTCATGACATACAATTTCGGAATCAACGTTGATGTCAAACTCAAGAGTGAAGTGATGAAGTTTGAAGTGAAGGAGATACCATTACAATATTTGCTGTGAGCCCGTGTGTGTTTTACAGGTTCATCTTGCTGTGAAAGAAAAAAGAATAACCCTGACAGAATGGCCTAGAGGTGATGCCAGGCACCACCTACCAAGATTTTGCTCTACGGCTAGAATCACCAATCCATGAATAGTATTGAGTCAACTGAAGTGGATATATGAATTACTATTTCCCTGTAATTTATGTTACGGATATAATTTATTACAATTACCTGATAATCCAGTATTTTGTTGGGGTGTGTTTTCTTTTAATTTGTAATCCTACCAGCAACGGCATCCGGATTCTAAAATTAATTTCCATGCAAAAAATTCACATTTATTGTTGCTCAAGATGGGGAACTGTAATTTTCCTATTTTCGGCTGTGATGATTCCAATAGTGTAGTTCTAATTTGCGTTCGATACCATTTTCGAGAAGTTTCGGACTATACTTCGAAATTCCCGTAAATTTGATCTCGTGGTAAACTTTTGCCAATAAGAATAGCCAAATAACAGTTACCATTCCTGAATCAGCTTCAAATGGTGATTCAGCTTCAAATGACGATTCAGCTTCAAATGGCGATTCAGCTTCAAATGGCTATTCTCCTTCATTCGACAGTTTTTTTTCGAAACGATTTTTAAATTATTTTGGTACTACGGGCTAGATTCGTTATTTACTAGGTTGCATCTGACGCCGAAACTATGATTCCTTCGCATCTGTCGTGTGTGCCCCCTTGACTACTTCCACAGTAAGATTTGCAACTGTTTTTGTAGATATCATTATTATGTTTTGGAAATAAAACCTCTTGAGGAAAACCCGCTAGACTTTAATAATAATAATTCTTTGGTTCTGGAAGCCGTCTGTCAATATTGTGCTACATTTATCATATTTGCCTGATAATTTGTAGTCTTACGGACCCAAATATTGAAATTGATATTGAATCAGGCTTTGTGTCGTGTGAACCTTTAATAAGCTCATAGAGAGTTAGTAAATAGGCTAATTGTTCACAAATATTTCACTTTTATATCCGCAATTCTTCGTTAAGATTTACTGTAAGGTTCTCTATTCATGACACAATGCTATCCCTGTATCGTTTATTTCTGGAAGAAGGTCTTGTCGCGCAAGGCGACAGCATGCCGCGCCTTAATCCTTACCGCGAAGGCGCCGGGTTGCACCGACTTAAAATTCTTCTTACTTGAATAGGCTTAATGGACTACCAATGTTCATCTTCAGCTTCTAAAGCAATTAAACTGGAATGCAAATCTTAAGGCCTTACTTAAAGATTTGGGTTCAAACGTAACTCCATCTATAGTTATTCAAAGATCTTTTTTTGCTGTAATCTGGATGAACTGCTAAGATTGTGGTTTATCTTGGAGTAGTTTGGTTAAAGATACAACTTGAATCGTCAATTGAACACATGAATGAATCTATTGTTGACTACTTTTACTTAATCGATTCTTTTGAATTATAGGCTAAAAAATAAAAATAAATCTGGTAATTATGTATTATACCAAACACAGTCAAGGCATTTGCTGAATGTTAGATCTGAGAAAACTGGTTTCATAGCCACAAAGACAAATGACGGGTGAATAATGCATTGGACTTGCATAATTTGGGCTATATTTTTGCACATTAGGGGGGGGGGTATGTTACTTTACCTTGCCTAACCCCTAACCACCTCTATATGTTAAATATTTAATAAAAAATATGCATACATCGTAATTTTCTTACTACAAATAAGCTTATTAATACCGATCCAGGAAGGGAAACTGGTTTCTGTAAAAATGTTACACAGTTTAATGTTCGAGTGCGTTCCGTTTAACAGATTAAATAAAAAAACAAGTTTTTTAACTGAAAGTAAGGACCGACATTAAAACTTAAAACGAAGAGAAATTATTCCGAATATGAAAGGGGCTACCCCCTCCTCAACGCCTCACTCTTTACGCTAATATTTTTATTTTTTAAAAAATAGAGTTGTGAGAAAGAGTCAAACTTTAGCGTAAAGAGCGAGGCGTTGAGGAGGGGACAGCCCCTTTCATATACAGAATAATTTCTGTTCGTTTTAAGTTTTAATGTCGCTCCTTACTTTCAATTAAAAAAACTTGTTTTTTTATTCAATTTCTGAACGTTTTTAAATTATTGCAGGTTTTGATTTTGGCTCACCGTGCATGAATAAACGAAATTTGCATATTAATTTTTCTTCTTTTTAGGCTAAATTGGTTTCTCGAAAGTTGGTTAATTTTATTTACGAGCGTTTTTATTAGTAATAATTATACATACCTTACGAATTAACTTATACGTAGCGAACTGCTATATTCGTATACTTTTATTACGTATATAAGGGGGGTTCACCCTAATAGTCAATACCTCGTTCTTTACGCTAAAGTTCAAATTTTTTTCCAATTCTTTAAGAATGACCTTTTAATTACAAAGGCCGTTAATTAGAATAAATAGCTCTTATGAAAGTACTAAAAAAACTTCAGCGTAAAGAGCGAGGTATTGACAAGGGGGTAAACCCAATCATATACGTAATAGTTTCTGTTCGTTTTAAGTTTTGATGTTGAAAAGTTTTCAGTTGAAAAGTTTTTCAGTTGAAAACTTGTTTTTTTTATTTAATTTCTGATCGTTTTTTTAAATAATGCTGGGAAATCCGGTGCCCCCTTCATAGCAATATCCCTTCCCCCATAAAAATGTCCTCCATGGAAAGATCCTCCCACGGAGCCCCCGTGTCCCCCCCCCCCCTCACTACCATAAAAAATCCTCCCTGAAAACGTCTGTATACTTCCCATAATAACCAATACTATATGTAAACATTGGGCAAAGTTTATAACTTACAGCCCGTCCCCCGGGGACTGTGGGGGATTAAGTCATCCTCAAAGACATATTTATTATATTTTCCAACCATGCTGAACAAAATGGCTATCTCAAAATTTTGATCGGGTGACTTTGGGAAAAAAAGAGCGTGGGAGGGGGCCCAGTTGCCCTCCATTCCTTTGGTCACTTTAAAAGGGAACTAGAACCTTTAATTTACGTTCGAATGAGCCCTCCCGCTATATTTTAGGACCACTGGGTCGATACGATCACCAAGGAGAAAAAAAAAAAAACAAATGAACACGCATCCGTGATCTTCCTTCTGGCCAAAAATTTTTGAAAAAAAAAATTTGCAGATAAGAGCTTTAAACCTCTACAGTAGGTGCTGAATCTGATGGTGTGATTTTTATTAAGGTCTATGACTTTTAAGGGGTGTTCCCCCTTTTTCGAAAATAAGGCAAATTTTCTCAGGCACGTAACTTTTGAGAGATAAGACTAAACTTGATGTAATTTATATATATGTAATTATGTAATTTATATATATATATCTATTGGTATCAAAATTCCTTTGTTTTCGAGTTTCGGTTACTACTGAGCCGAATCGCTCCTTACTTAAAGTTCGTTACCACGAACTGTTTGACAAGTACCCTAAAGTATTATATTTTCATCATGTTTTGGTATATTTCATTATGATAAACCTCACTTCACTTCTTGAGTGTGTTTGGTATAATACAAGAGTACCGCAAATCTTTGATGCTGTTTAAAGTACATAAAAGTGTTTAAAGTATATGCCTAGCAGATGTAAAAGAAAAAGGGAAAATTTTTACCTATGCCTACAAAGCATTTGAAAATATTGAATATAAAAGGGGAGGCCACCCCCAGCTTCACAGTGGTGTGTAAGACACTGCAATATAAGCCCCCCACTATGCTACTAGGCTACGCTGTCGACACAGAAGATAATTGATTAATACTAGACAACAAGGTATGGAAATCTTATATGACAAGAAATTCAAACGTTTTAACATGGGTTTAACATAAGTTAAAACTACTAGTGTCCTTGATAAAAAGAAGAATTGTAGAAAAACTTGTTTTTTAACTTATTACAGTTTTGGATTTTAATTACAGGTCAATTTCTGAACAAAAATTTTCCTACCTTGTGTAGGGAAATTTTCCCTACCTATTCGTTCCTTTTGTTTTATGAGTTAATATAAAAATTCTGCAGATACATACAGTCTAAAATCCCGCCCTGATGAGATCGGAAGGACCTGGAACTAGCAACTTTGTTGAATCTTTATCTTCGAGAGGGTGCTGCTCATCTTAGGGGCGTTTTATTGGGGAATGATTATTAAATGTGTATCATCTATTCAGCCGTAGTCATAAACTCATCATCAACAGTCAACGTTTCGAATCGTTCGTGGTATCGAACTTTATAGTTAGGTACATAAGCGCCAATTTCCATAAGGTTGGTGCATTTTATGGTGAAAGCACGAAAATTGGCACACATATGTAGAAAAATACGGAGAATCTGACAGGGAGCAGAACCACATTTTCTGAGCGCGTTTTTCCAGGTTTTACCGTTTTTTTCCGCCCGGAAAATCGTGTATTTTTGAAATTGAAGGATTTGAACGTTTAAGGGGTTGTTTCTGGTTGATTCGAGTCTGCTAATTCTGAACATGTGTCCACTTTTGAAATCAGATCAATAGTTTCCGAGTTATCGTCTTTTTCATCCTCGCTGGTCGTACTCTTTTCTGTATACTGAGGTAGTATATGCGCTTAGGGTATCTTTAATGGCTAAAACGAGTATGCTGAGTCTGAAAATGTGCTGATTTTTAATATAAAACCATCCAGTACTGAGTTACCGTCACTTTCATCATCGCCGGGTGTAGACTGTCTTTCATACTTCTACATTACAAACTCTAGTTCACCTGAATGTGCAAGTGACGACTGTGGTCTGAATGAATAATGGACCATTTGCCGGTTTAAAAGCACGACTCGATCCGCGACCTGATCAGCAACGCGACCTCATATCGCTATCAGGTTTAACGAAGAAAAGAAGAAAATCTAAGTGGCACGTACTCTTTAAAGAGAAAGCATATGAGAAGAGAACAAGTAACCTACAACTTACCTTTAATAAGCGCTGTTTTCTTTAATAATTGTGTTCATATCTTGACGTATGATATTCAGAAGACTATATTTTTGCCGCTCCTGTGGTTTCTTGAAGTTGTTTAAAGTCTCACCACGTGACTAATAGTCTTTTCTGCCTTAAGTATAAATGCGATATGAGGTATTTGAGTCACCCACAGACAAATTTCTTGAAACTTTGCGCACAGACGAAATTTCTTATGATATTTTCGCTTTGAAGGAAGTAGTTTTAAAAACCAGTAGAACTGTTAAACAAAGTTAACAGTTTCAATGCTTGGCGGTTTCAACCACCAAGCGTTTGCGTGTAGTCAGACGCAAACTACTGGACGACGGAACAAACTATGAACTATGGCAAACTATGAACTGACGTGACTTTTCAAAATCAACTGAGAACAAGAGTCGACTCTTTCATTTTTTGGTGATTATGGTAGTCCAGGAATTGCAGGACATCTTTGCAGTGGCCACTCTTGGAGACACAGTTATTCCTGAAGATTCTGATGTAGTTGTGATTGCAACAGCTTTATTCCAGCAGCTTCAGATTGAGCACCTGTTTGTCATCTATGGGCATCGAGCAAAGACAAAAATACATCCCATACACGATATTACTTATCGTCTAGGACATGACAGCTCTCGCAGCCTTCTCTTTTTGCATGCTTCTCTGAATGTGATATGACTTCTTCTGTTGCTTTTCATAAAAAGCATGGCGTTTGGAAGACTTGGAAAGCTGTGGAATCCACTCTTCCGACTTTCGTTACTCTAAGTACATCAGGAACCCCGCTCCTAGATTGTCACTTAGAGACATCCAGCGATTCGTCGTCGTTCTTTACTAAAAATCAAGCGGCTTGTCTGAAGTGAACAGTCTGCGGAAGGAGCTTTTCACACGAAAAACAGCCAGAATGGAATGACTGCCCCCAACAACGGCTGCTCTTGAGCAGCATACCATACGTGCTTACTTGCAGGCACAGCTATGGGCATCATGGTGCTGTCCCAAACGTTCCCCACTCGATCCAGGTTTATACGGCTGGGTGAAGCTTGACGGAAGCTGGGAACCTTTCTGGACTAATGTTCCTGGGCAGCGACAATTTGCAAAGAACTGCTCAAGTCTGGCTGTAAAACAAAGTGCAAAAACAGGTGCAAAAGTGCAAAAGCTTCCCTTAAATGCACAGATCTCTGCTCGTCCAAAGGTTGTGATAATCAGTACACTTTTTGCAGCTTTAATTGTTAGAAGTTGACCTATATCCTGTCCACGATTACCTCATTTTCTTTTTTAGCAATCTTTATGATGAAACAAAATGAAATCGGTTATTTCCTTCCTAAGATCCATGTGATTGTTTAACTATGATGATATACCTGAGGTAGTTTAGTATTCTACATTTTATCATAATAATACTATGCTTCTTACGTCCGAAGTTCCTTAAGTCAAGCTGTTTGAGTTAAATAGATGATTTTTTTTTACCGAAAGCTTATTGAGGAGATCTGAAACGGTAATTAATTACTTACAATCAAAAAAGTATAATCTCCTTCGGAATGTTGTAGGGAGCGTATTAGTTCTTGTTAGAGTATGATATAGAAACTGTGGCTATGAAACTGGTAGATCCTGAACCAAGAATCTGATTGCAAAAATAACCACATTTTTGAAATCGAGAGGCTCGAAATAATCAGAAAAAAGACATTAAACTCGGTCTTCACTCATTCTCAGAATTCTCGTTATTTTTTCTTAGCGCGAAAAAACGCAAAGCAGCGCGGAACGACGGAAACAAATTCAAACTTGCGACTTAGTCAATTCTTCACATTTTCCGTAACATGTTCATCAGTCTCTATGCGATTAAAATGAAAAATACAAAGTCAGAAAGCGGAAATTACTCAGAAGTGCGTGGAGCGTAGTGATGAAAATGATGATAATCAGTAACCAAGAGTCGGACGAACAAAATAAGCGCATTTTAGGATCAAAAGAGACAAATTAGTCAGAGACGTCCCTCTTATTGGAAAAACTTTCGATTCTGAAAGTCAGCTATTTTTTCCCGCGCGGAAAAACGCAAAACGGCGCGAAATTCGCGTCGGAAAATAAGGTTCTGCCCCTAGTCAGATCCTCGATATTTTTCTGCAGTGGCTGCCAAATTTCATGCTCTTACCTTGAAATACACAAATCTGACGCTTATGTACCTAACTATTAAGTGAGGAGTGACTGGGCCTAATATTATCTGAAACTATACAAAAATGGAATTCTGATAATAATTGACAAATCAAAAGAATTGGCTGTAAATACTGACTCTAATCATATAAAAATTTTCAAGTTTGATATTTTCCTTCAAAAGCTGCTAGCCCGAGAAATTTTGTCTGATTTTTTAAAAAGGGGAGAAAGCCTTTTATTTTATTTTTTTTTCTATTTTAAAAAGGGAAGAATCTGATGGCTTGATAGCCATCAGATTCAACATTTAACAGAACCCTACTTTAAGGGTTTTAAGCTCCTATCTAAAAGAACATGGAATTTTGTATTTTTTGCTTGAAGAAAAATTACGAAAGTAGTAAGGCAATAGGGAATCCGACGAGTGATTGCGTAATATGCCTTACGACGGGCATGCATCTATACATTCGCCGAGTGATTGCGTAATATGGCTTACCACGGGCTATTACTACAGACGGAACTTGCCTTACCAGACGGGTTTTCTGAGGCAACACCCATTTTCTGAGCCATTGAGAGATGTTTCTGCTAACGGTAATCAATATATCCATGTATAAGATACAGAGCTAACAAGCATGATATGCCTTACCACTGGCTATTACTAGAGAGGGTACAAGACTTGTCAGACATGTTTTTCTAGGTTCAATAGCCAAAACTAGAGATCGTCATATTGCGCATTCAAAGATGGTCTCTTTGTAAAAATATTAGTTTTGGCGCGGAGTTAAACTGCTGTTCGTCCAGTGTCGTTTACATTATTAGCGGTATCTAATAATGATAAAAAGTTGCATAATTGTGTAAACTAACTCAATTTGCTAAAAAAGGTATTCCCTTGGAAACTCTGATCTGAATGATTTTAATTGGTGATTGAATAATAGGGATCAAACAGAGCTCGATAACATTTTTAATTGGATTCTATGAATGTGCTCAAAAGGGTTAAACTATTTTTCGCCCAGTGTTGTTTTCATTATTAGCGGTATCTAATAATGATAAAAAGTTGTATCATTGCGTAAACTAACTCAATTTGCGAAGAAAGGTATTCAATTGGCGTGATTCTGCTATGAATTATCTTAATTCGTGATTGAATAATAAGGGTGAAACAGAGCTCGGTAATGTTTTGAATTGGATTGTTTGAAGATGGTAAAAAAATGTTGAACTACTTTTCGTCCAGTGTCGTTTACATTAATAGCGGTATCTAATAATGATAAAAAGTTGTAATATTGCGTAAACTAACTCAATTTGCGAAAAAGGGTATTCTATTGGCATAACTCTGCTATGAATGATCTTAATTGGTGATTGAATAATAAGGGTGAAACAGAGCTCGGTAACATTTTTAATTGGACTGTATGAAGCTGGCAAAAAAGGGTTAAACTGCTTACCAATTAAGGTAACTAAATCAATATTTGAAAAAAGGTATTCCATTGGCATAACTCTGCTATGAAAGATATTAATTGGTGATTTAATAATAGGGGTGAAACGGAGCTCAATAACATTTTGAATTGCATTATATGAAGGTGGTAAAAAAAGGGTTAAACTGCTTACCAGTTAAGGTAAGCACGAAGGGGTTGCTAACTCATATTCAATTTATTATAAATTTGGAATGGCATCATTAGCATCAATCTATGTAAATGGTTAACGGTAACAAGATCACCTTGTGACTTGATCTAGCTTTACTTCTTGGATTTGTTGTGTATAATACACAAGTACCAATTGAATAGTGTTGTCAATATAAAAGATTCTCTAACATTGTAGTATACTAAAAAGTTGATACTAATAGCGATGTAGATGCCGAGAAAAGAATTTTAATAAAGAAATTCAGAACAATCCTTATAAATCCTTAGAAATACACAAGTGAGATGATTATAGGTTTGAAGCATCAAGGATCACAGCCATCAATGACCCAATCCACTAAGGACCTCAACATCCAAAGATCCCCTATCCCCGAACCTCCAAGGGGTCCCTCCCTCCAACTTTTTTGGGCCTCCATCCCCCCCATTTTTTTATATACTTTTTTGAAGTTTTTTTAAACTTTTTTTATTATTTTTTTTTGTTAATATGATATATTTTTTCGTCTTTTATTACATGTCTTCGAATGAGATAAAACATACTTAAAAAATAAGAAATTCACATTTAAAATTTTCCAAATTCAAAATGGGAATGATATAGATATTTTAGTCGTGACTTTTACTATTAGAAAAATAATGTTTGTGGTAGCCCTTTTTTTGGACTTCGAAATTATTCAACTTTTCTTCTACGTATCTTAAAATGACATGAAACATGCTTGCGGCTCTACCAATCGTACTCTATGCTTGCTCAGAGAAGCGACGCGGCTTTCCCATTGGTACTCTATGGCAGGTTATCGAAACTACCTAGTTTATTGCACATATTAAATCAGTATTTTTTACGTAGTGGAAGGATAAACACATAATTCATATCTTTAAAAAATTGAAGATGAAGCATTTTAAGAAGGTTTGTTCACATGATAGTGTTATTGTAGCATTGAATGCTGACAAGGAGAAGTATTTGAACTATGAAACCAGTACATGTGGTAGCGTTATCGGAAACGTATACGTGCGTTGTCATGACAGTAAGGAATTAAATTTCTTTGGAGTACCAAAAAAATTCCATTGTACAAATGGTGGATGTGCGAAAGTATCATTTCCAGAGAAGTTAGTATTCAAAGAGAATGCAAACATAAAAATAATAGTTGATGAAGAGGGGTATCTTCTTCCTAGTGCTTCAGGTAACATTCTACATGTTGATAGAACCTATCGTCATCTTTTAGGTATTAGCATTCAAATGAAAGCAAAGGGGACAAGAAAGGCCTAGTCTTCTACTAATATCATAAACGATATCTTGTCTACACGCCGAAACTGCTACCTGTGTAAAAATAATGTGATAATAGACAGTGAAATTGCCAGAAAAATAAAAAGGGCATTGGCAGAAAATATCACAAAGAAATATAAAGATGAATTGATGAAAAACAAAGTGCCAGCGAACGTTACTACCATCGTTGATCAAACAGTCAATGAACCAAATAATACCAAAGACGGAATGCATATTGAACTTGTCGATGACACACCAGTAAAAATCGTGTATGACTCAAAATGGAATAATGATTATTCTACTGATTACGAATTACGATAAGACAATTGCTACAGTATCAAGAGAGAACATAGTGAACTATTTTATGGAACAGATTCAAAATGTCCAAAGTTGTTCATTGATATTGATAATGTATAATAATGTATGTACCATATATTTCTATTAATATTCTACATGTCATTATTTCACTAAAAATACCTTATCTATTACTTTGTTATATTCCCATTATTTCTTAGGTACGCTAGCAGTTTCACAGAGGTTCTATTAGAAACTGAGATAGGCTAACAGATAAACATAAAGAGAGAGTGAGAAACACATACAAATATATAGATTCAGACATGCAAACAGACAAAGACAGACACTGGAGCAATCAGGCACCCACCCAGACACACTGGCTTACAGAGTGAGAGAGACAAAACATATACAAATATATATATATATATTCAGACATACATACTGACAAAGACAGGCACTGGGATAAGCAAACATCCTGGCAGACACACGGGCAAAGAGAGTGAGAGAGACAAAAACACACATACAAATATATAGATTCAGATATACAAACCAACAAAGACAGGCATGATGAGAAGCAAACACACGACCAGACACATAGGCAAAGAGAGCGAGAGAGACAAAAAAAAATACAACTATATAGATTTACATATAAACCGACAAAGACAGGCACTGAAATAAGCAAACACCCACCCAGCAAAGAGAGTGAGAATTTAGACTCAGACGTAAAAACCGACAAAGACAGACGCTGAGAGAAGTAAACACCCACCCAGATACAAAGGCAAAGAGAGTGAGAGAGTCAAAAAGGCAAAAAATACATAGATTCAGACATACACACCGACAAAGACAGGCACTGGGAGAAGCAAACATCCACCCAGACACATAGGTAAAGAGAGTGAGAGAGATAAAAACACATACAAATATATATTCAGACATACAAACGAACAAAGGCCGGCACTGAGATAAGCAAACACCCGTCCAGACACACAAGTAAAGAAGTGACAGAGACAGAAACACATATGAATATATAGATTCAGACATACAAACCGACAAAGACAGGCACTGAGATAAGCAAACACCCGCCCAGACACATAGGCAAAGGGAGTGAGAGAGACAAAACCAAATACAACTATATAGATTCAGACATACAAACCGACAAAGACAGGCACTAGGACAAGCAAACACCCGCCCAGACACACAGGCAAAAACAGTGAGAGTATAGATTCAGACGTACAAACCGACAAAGACAGGCACTGAGATAAGCAAACTCCCGCCCATACACATAGGCAAAGAGAGTGAGAGAGACAAAAACAAATACAACTATATAGATTCAGACATACAAACCGACAAAGACAGGCACTGAGATAAGCAAACACCCACCCAGACACACAGAGAAAGAGAGTGAGAGAGACAAAAACAAATAAAAATATATAGATTCAGACATATAAACCGACAAAGACAGGCATTGAGATAAGCAAACACCAACCCAGACACACAGACAAAGAGAGTGAGAGAGACAAAAACAATTACAAATATATAGATTCAGACATAGAAACCGACAAAGACAAACACGAGGGCATACAAACACCCGCCAAGACTCACAAGAAAAGAGAGTGAGAGAGACAAGAAAACGCATACAAACATATAGATTCAGAACTAAAAACCAGCAAAGACAGGCACTGGGAGAAGCTAAAACCTGCCTAGACACATAGGCAAAGAGAGGGAGAAAGGCAAAAAAACATAGAAATATATAGGTTCAGACATACAAACTGACAAAGACATGCACTGAGATAAGCAAACACCCGTCCAGACACACAAGCAAAGGAAGTGAGAGAGACAAAATCACATACAAATATATAGATTCAGACATACAAACCGACAAAGACAGGCACTGAGATCAGCAAACACCCGCCGAGACACATAGGCAAAGAGAGGGAAAGAGACAAAAACAAATACAACTATATATATTCATATATGCAAACCGACAAAGACCGGCACTGGGACAAGCAAACACCCGCCCAGACACATAGGCAAAGAGAGTGAGAGTCTAGATTCAGACGTACAAACCGACAAAAACAGGCACTGGGAGCAGCAAACACCCACCCTGATACACAGGCAAAGAGAGTGAGAGAGACAAAAACGCATACAAATACATAGATTAAGACATAAAAACGACAAAGAAAGGTACTGGGAGAAGCAAACATCCACCCAGACACATAGGCAAAGAGAAGAAGAGAGATAAAAACACACACAAATATATAGATTCAGACATAGAAACCGACAAAGACAAAGACGAGGACATGCAAACACCCACCCAGACACACAAGCAAAGAGAGTGAGACAGAAAACAAAACATACAAACATATAGATTCAGAACTAAAAACCAACAAAGACAGGCACTGAGAGAAGCTAAAACTTGCCTAGACACATAGGCAAACAGAGGGAGAAAGGAAAAAAAAATATAGCAATATATAGGTTCAGACATACAAACTGACAAAGACATGCACTGAGATAAGCAAACACCCGTCCAGACACACAAGCAAATCACATACAAATATATAGATTCAGACATATAAACCGATAAAGACAGGCACTGAGATAGCAAACACCCACCCAGACACTTAGGCAAAGACAGTGAAAGAGACAAAAACAAATACAACTATATATATTCATACATACAAACCGACAAAGACAGGCACTGGGACAAGCAAACACCCGCCCAGACACATAGGCAAAGAGAGTGAGAGCCTAGATTCAGACGTACAAACGACAAAAACAGGCACTGGTAGCAGCAAACGCCCACCCTGATACACAGGCAAAGGGAGTGAGAGAGACAAAAACGCATACAAATACATAGATTAAGACATACAAACCGACAAAGAAAGGTACTGGGAGAAGCAAACATCCACCCAGACACATAGGTAAAGAGAGTGAGAGAGATAAAAACACATACAAATAAATAGATTAAGACATACAAACTGACAATGAGAGGCACTGGGACAAGCAAACACCCACCCAGACACACAAGCAAAGAGATTGAGAAAGACAAAAAAAACAAGTATAAACTCAGACATACAAACCGACAAAAAAAAGGCACTAAGATAAGCAAACACCCGCCCAGACACACAAGTAATGGAAGTGGGAGAGACAAAAATACATACAAATATATAGATTCAGACATAGAAACTGACAAAGACAAACACGAGGACAGGCAACCACTTGCCAAGACACACAGGCAAAGAGAGTGAGAGAGACAAAAAATACATACAAACATATAGATTCAGACATAAAAAATCAACAAAGGCAGGCACTGGGACAAGCAAACACCCACAGGGACACACAGGCAAAGAGAGTGAGAGTATAAATTCAGACGTACAAACCGACAAAGTCAGGCACTGGGAGAAGCAAACTCCACCCAGATACACAGGCAAAGAGAGTGAGAGAGACAAAAGCGCATTCAAATACATAGATTAAGACATACAAACCGACCAAGACAGGCAATGGGAGAAGCCAACATCCACCCAGACACACAGGCAAAGAGAGTGAGAGAGACAAAAACGAATACAAATATATAGATTCAGACATACAAACTGCCAAAGACAGGCACTGGGAAAGGAAAACACCTGTTTATTGAAGCTCACTTACCGCTAAGTGAGCTTAAATAAACCTATCTTTTTTTTGCATGTCTCTTTCACTATATCCGTCTGTCTGAGGGCGTTTGCTACCTATAACTATAAGTGTAAAGATGGCACCTGTTAAGGTAGTGAAAAAGTGAAAGTGAACTTAAGTAAACCTAACTTTTTTTGTATGTCTCTCTCACTATACCCGTGTGTCTGAGTGATATTTGTATGTGTTTTGTCTCTCTCACTCTCTTTACCTATGGGTTTGGACTGGTGTCTGCTAGTCCTAGTGCCAGTTTTTGTCGATTTGTAGTCTGAATATAAGTATATGTATGTATTTTTTTTGTCTCTCTCTCACTCTCTTTGCAGTGTCTCTACCCAGGTGTTTTCTTGTCCCAGTGCCTGTCTTTGTCGGTTTGTATGTCTGAATCTATATATTTGTATGCGTTTTTGTCGCTCTCACTTTCTTTGTCTGGGTGGATCTTTTCTTCTCCCAGTGCCTGTCTTTGTCGGTTTGTATGTCTTAATCTATGTATTTGTATGCGTTTTTGTCTCTCTCACTCTCTTTGCCTGTGTATCTGGGTGGGTGTTTGCTTCTCCCAGTGCCTGTCTTTGTCGGTGTGTACGTCTTAATGTATACTCTGACTCTCTTTGCCTGTGTGTCTGGGCGAGTGTTTGCTTGTCCCAGTGCCTGTCTTTGTTGTTTTTTTTACGTCTGAATCTATATGTTTGTATTTGTTTTTTGTCTCTTTCACTCTCTTTGCTTGTGTGTATGGGCGGGTGTTTGCCTGTCCTCGTGTTTATCTTTGTCGGTTTCCATGTCTGAATCTATATATTTGTATATGTTTTTGTCTCTCTCACTTCCATTGCTTGTGTGTCTGGGCGGGTGTGTACTTATCTCAGTACCTTTCTTTGTCGGTTTGTATGTCTGAATCTATATATTTGTACTTCTGTTTTTTGTCTCTCTCACTCTCTTTGCTTGTGTGTCTGGGTGGGTGTTTGCTTGTCCCAGTTCCTGTCTTTGTCGGTTTGTATGTCTTAATTTATGTATTTGTATGTGTTTTTATCTCTCTCCCTCTCTTTGACTATGTGTCTGTGCGGATGTTTGCTTCTCCCAGCGCCAGTCTTTGTCGGTTTGTATGACTTAATCTATGTATTTGTATGCGTTTTCGTCTCTCTCATTCTCTTTGCCTGTGTATCTGGGTGGGTGTTTGCTTCTCCCAGTGCCTGTCTTTGTCGGTTTGTATGTCTTAATGTATACTCTGACTCTCTTTGCCTGTGTGTCTGGGTGGGTATTTGCTTGTTCCAGTGCCTGTCTTGGCTGTTTTTTTATGTCTGAATCTATATGTTTGTATTTGTTTTTTGTCTCTTTCACTCTCTTTGCTTTTGTGTATGGGCGGGTGTTTGCTTGTCCGCGTGTTTGTCTTTGTCAGTTTCTATGTCTGAATCTATATATTTGTATGTTTTTGTCTCTCTCACTTCCATTGCTTGTGTGTCTTGGCGGGTTTGTGCTTATCTCAGCGCCTTTCTTTGTCGGTTTGTATGTCTAAATCTATATATTTGTACTTGTGTATTTTGTATCTCTCACTCTCTTTGCTTGTGAGTCTGGGTGGGTGTTTGCTTGTCCCAGTGCCTGTCTTTGTCGGTTTGTATGTCTTAATCTGTGTATTTGTATGCGTTTTTGTCTCTCTCACTCTCTTTGCCAGTGTATCTGGGTGGGTTTATGCTTCTCCCAGTGCCAGTCTTTGTCAGTTTGTACGTCTGAATCTATGCTCTCACTCTCTTTACCTACATGTCTGGGCAGGTGTTTGCTTGTCCCAGTGCCTATCTTTGTCAGTTTGTATATCTAAATCTATATAGTTGTATTTGTTTTTGCCACTTTCACTCTCTTTGCCTGTGTGTCTGGGCGGGTGTTTCCTATCTCAGTGCCTGTCTTTGTCAGTTTGTATGTCTGAATCTATATATTTGTACGTGTTTTTGTCTCTCTCACTTCCTTTGCTTGTGTGTCTGGGCGGGTGTTTGCTTATCTAAGTGCATGTCTTTGTCACTTTGTATGTCTAAATCTATGTAATTCTATGTGTTTTTTGCCTTTGTCACTCTCTTTGCCTAAGTGCCTGTCTTTGTTGGTTTGTAGTTCTGAATCTATATATTTGTATGTGTTTTTTTTTGTCTCTCTTAATCTCTTTGCCTATGTGTCTGGGTGGGTGATTTCTTATCTCAGTGCCTGTCTTTGTTGGTTTTTATGCCTGAATCAATATATTCGTTTGTGTTTTTGTGTCTCTCACTTCTTTGCTTGTGTCTCTGGGTGGGTGTTTGCTTATCTCAGTGCCTGTCTTCGTTGGTTTGTATGTCTGAATCTATATATATGTATGTGTTTTTATCTCTCTCACTCTCTTTGCCTATGTGTCTGGGCAGATCTTTGCTTCTCCCAGTGCCTTTTTCTTTGTCGGTGTGTATTTCTGAATCTATGTATTTCTTTTCGTTTTTGACTCTCTCACTCTCTTTGCATGTGTATCTGGGTGGGTGTTTACTTCTCTCAGTGTCTGTCTTTGTCAGTTTTTAAGTCTGAATCTATACTCTCACTCTCTTTGCTTGTGTATCTGAGTGGGTGTTTGCTTATCTCAGTGCCTGTCTTTATCGGTTTATAGGTTTGAATCTATATAGTTGTATTTTTTTTTCTCTTTCACTCTCTTTGGCTATGTGTCTGGGTGTGTGTTTGCTTCTCCTCATGTCTGTCTTTGTTGGTTTGTATGTCTGAATCTAAATATTTGTACGTGTTTTGTCTCTCTCACTCTCTAAGCCAGCATGTCTGGGTGGGTGCCTGCTTGCTCCAGTGTTTGTCTTTGTCGGTTTGCATGTCTGAATCTGAATAAATTTGTATATATTTCTCACTCTCTCTGTATGTGTATCTATTAACCTATCTCAGTTTCTAATAAAACCTGTATAAACCTGTTAGCGTACCCTAGAAATAATGGGAATATAACAAAGTAATAGATAACATGTTTTTAAGGTAATAATGACATGTAGAATATTAATATAAATATATGGTACATACATTATTATACATTATTAATATCAATGAACAACTTTGGACATTTTAAATCTGTTCCATAAATTAGTTCACCATGTTCTCTCTTGATACTGTAGCTATTGTCTTCTCTTAGTTCGTAATCAGTAGAATAATCATTATTCTATTTTGAGTCATACAGAAATTTTACTGGTGTGTCATCGACAGGTTCAATATGCGTTTCGTCTTTGGTATTATTTGGTTCATTGACTGTTTGATCAACGATGGTAGTAACGTTTGCTGGCACTTTTTTTTTCATCGATTCATCTTTATATGTCTTAGTGATATTTTCTGGCAATACCCTTTTTATTTTTCTGGCAATTTCACTGTCTATTATCACATCATTTTTACACAGATAACAGTTCTGGCATGTAGACAAGATATGGTTTATGATATTCGTAGAAGAGTAGGCCTTTCTTTTCCCCTTTGCTTTCATTTGAATGCTAATATCTAAAAGATGACGATAGGTTCTATCAACAGGTAGAATGTTACCAGAAGCACTAGCAAGAAGATACCCCTCTTCATCAAATATTATTTTTATCTTGGCATACTCCAAAGAAATATAATTCCTTACTGTCATGACAACGCATGCATACGTTTCCGATAGTGCTACCACTTGTACTTGTTTCATACTTCAAATACTAATCCTTGTCAGCATTCAAAGCTACAATAACACTATCATGTGAACACAATTTCTAAAAATGCTTCATCTTCACTTTTTTAAAGATATGAATTATGTGTTTATCCTTCCACTGCGTAACAAATACTGATTTAATACATGCAATAAACTAGGTAGTGTCGATAATTTGCCGTAGAGTACCAGTGGGAAAGCCGCTTCGTGTCTATGAGCAAGCATAGAGTACGAATGGTAGAGCCTTAAGCATATTTCACGTCATTTTAAGATACGTAAAAAAAGTTGAATAATTTCGAAGTAAAAAAAAATTCAGTCCAAAAAAAGAGATACTGCAAACATTATTTTTCTAATAGTGAAAGTCACGACTAAAACATCTACATCATTCTCATTTTGAATTTGGAGAATATTAAATTTGAATTTCTTATGTTTTAAGTATGTTTTATCTCATTCGAAGACATGTAAAAAAAGTTGAAAAAAATATATCATGTTAACAACAGAAAAATAATGAAAAAAAGTTAAAAAAAACTTAAAAAAGTATATAAGAAAATGGGGGGATGGGGGCCCCAAAAAGTTGGAGGAAGGGGGCCCCTTAGAGGTTGGGGATAGGGGACCTTTGGAGGTTGAGGTCCTTGGTGGTTAGGGTCATTGATGGTTGCGATCCTTGATGCTTCAAACCTATAATCATCTCACTTGTTCATTTCTAAGGATTGTTCTGAATTTCTTTATTAAAATTATTTTCTTGGCATCTACATTGCTATTAGTATCAACTTTTTAGTTTACTACAATGTTAGAGCATATTTTGTATTGACAACACTATTAAAATGGTACTTGTGTATTATACAGAACACATCCGAGAAGTCAAGCTCCGTCAAGTCACAAGGTCATCTTATTATCGTTAACCATTTCCATAGATTAATGCTAACGATGCTATTCCAAATTTATAATAAATTGCCTATGTGTTGGCAACCCCTTTGGGCTTAACTTAACTGGTAAGCAGTTTAACCCTTTTTACCGCCTTCATAAAATCCAATTATAAATATTATCGTGCTCTGTTTCATCCCTATTATTCAATCACCATTTAAGATCATTCATAGCAGAGCATTTTTCGCATATTGAGTTAGTTTACGCAATGATTCAACTTTTTATCATTATTAGATACCACTAATAATGTAAACGACACTGAACAAAAAGCAGTTTAACCATTTCTTACCACCTTCATACAATCCAATTAAAAATGTTACCCTGGTCTGATCACCCCTATTATTCAATCACCAAGTAAGATCATTCATAGCAGAATTATGCCAATGGAATACCTTTTCTCGCAAATCGAGTTAGTTTACGCAATGATACAGCTTTTTATGATTAGTAGGTACCGCTTATAATGTAAACGAAACTGGACGAAAATCAGTTTAACCCTTTTTAGCACATTCATAGAATCCAATTAAAAATGTTATCGAGCTCTGTTTCATCCCTATTATTCAATCACCAATTAAGATCATTAAGATCAGAGTTATGCCAATGGAATACCGTTTTTTGTAAATTGAGTTAGTTTACACAATGATACAACTTTTTATCATTATTAGATACCGCTAATAATGTAAACGACACTGGACGAAAAGCAGTTTAACTCCGGGAAAAAACTAGTATTTTTACGAAGAGACCACCTTTGACTACGCAATATGACGATCTCTAGTTTTGGCTATTGGACCTAGAAAAACATGTCTGACAAGTCTTGTACCCTCTGTAGTAAAAGCCAGTGGTAAGGAATATCATGCATTTTAGCTCTGTATTGTATGCATGAATATATTGAGTACCGTTAGTAGAAACATCTCTCATTGGCTCAGCAAATGGGTGTTGCCTCAGAAACCCGTCTGGTAAGGCATGTACCGTCTGTAGTAATAGCCCGTGGTAAGCCATATTATGCAATCACTCGTCGATTATATAGATGCATGCCCGTGGTAAGGCATATTACGTAATCACTCGTCGGATTTCCTTTTGCCTTACTACTTACGAATGTGTGGTCTTTTATTTTTGTTCGAATTTAAACAAAAAGTTCTAGAGCCCTTTTTAAGTGACCAAAAGGATTGGAAGGCAACCATCCCCCCTCCCAAGCCCCTTTTTCCCAAAGGTGGCCGGATCAAATTTTTGTGACAGCCGTTTGATTCGGCATAATTGAAAAATCTAATAACTATGCCTATAGGGATGACATGACCACCGCATAGTGCCTGGGGAACGGGCTGTAAGTTACGCAATTTACTTGTTATTCACATATAGTATTTGTTATTGGGAAATATACGAGAATTTATTGGGGAATTTTCTGCGGATAGGGAATTTTCCACGGGAAGAATTTTACGTGGAAAGTTTCACAGGGAATTTTTTCTGGAGAAATTTCAACATGGGTTGGGGGGTTAGGGAAGGGGATATCCCGGCACGATTTGTAAAATGGCCAGATATTAAATTAAAATAAACAAGTGTTTTTCAGCTGAAAGCAAGGAGCAACATTAAACCTTAAGGAGAACAGAAGTAGAGATGGGGGTGTTACTCGTGACAGGACTCCTAATATGGGCATAGTCTCCCTAGGGAGAATGATTGCGTAATCGGTCAATGACCTCTTTCTCCAGGTGTGTTTTTGGCACGTCCTCAGCGAAGGTCAATGTTGTTATTGTTTCCGAGGCAAAATGCCAAGGTCAATGTTGTTTTGAACAGAGTAATTAGAGAGAACACGTGGTTAATGGGATCAATGTTGTTGTCGTTTCCGAGCCAACTTTCTTTTCTGGTCAGTCTAGAGTTGGCAGTCATTAATCAAATTGTTTCCAGGGAGTGTCTGACAGATGACGTCAACTTAATTAATGTCTTTGGAGTTCGACCAGAATTGTCTCCGAGACAAAGTTTTGATCACACATGACAGATGATGTCATGATTGATTGATTGACACGAAAGGGGAATTAATTTGTTGTTCTAAAGAGAATTGATTCACGAAAGGGAAATTAATTTGTTGTTTCTAACAAGAGAATCGTTTCCGAGCAGACGT
>JAQQPU010012753.1:0-25482 GCA_029168905.1 Artemia sp. Kazakhstan ARC1039
AAATGATAAAGCACAAGTTTCACTTTTGTAAGATATATGTTTCATTCAGGGCCTAAAGAAGAACTTTTAGGATTATTACCACTCAAAGGTCAGACCCGGGAGAAGGTATCGCAAATACTGTACGATCAGTGGATCAAACAGTTTAATGTCATGGTGGAGATGATCTGTTTTATCTAAATCAGCTTAATCGTAAACTACAAGGGAAAGAAAACTTAATTTTTTCAAAGGTAGAAGAAGCAATAACACTCGTGTGTTTTTATTATTATTGTGTTTTTATTATATTTTGGTATATTTCATCAGGACTAACCTAACTCCACTTCTCGAGTGTGACTATATAAAACACAAGTACCAAAAAAAGTTAACCAAAGAAGGAGATTTGGCTCCCAATTCTTTAAAAATTATTGTAATGTTTATATTTGGCTCTTTGGCTAATAAGTTTGCCAAACACAACCATTCCAACCCAACATCTTCACATGTAATGTTTAGTCGGAAAAGAGGAAGTGAGACAATTAGAAAGAATTTTGAATAGATATTCTGGCAACATGCCCCAGTGTAAAACTTCCTGTGGAAACTCGAATCCCCGCAAACTTCCTTCAACAAAGAAAAATTATCTCAGTGAGTAATTTTCAAATTTTGAGCAGAAGACTTTGGGAAAAAAAGGGCATTCTAATTTCCTTTCGAACGAGCCCTTTCCCATTATTCTAAGACTATTGGCACGATACGATCACTCCTCAAAGTAAAACACTCACCCATGATACTTCTGGCAAAAAAATACAAATATCACATTTTTCCAGACGGGAGCTCGAAACCTCCCTTTAGGGGTGTTACCTCCTTTTTTTGTAAAAATCAGGCAATTTTCTCAGGCTTGTAGCTTTTGATTGGTAAGACTAAACTTAATGAATCTTATTTATTAGGAATCATAATAAGTCAATTCTTTTAATACATCTATTGACATCAAAATTTCGTTTTCAGTTTCGTTTTACATTGAGAATAATCAAAAAAGAAAATATGATTTGTAGCTATTTTAATTGTGTTTTTTACGAGTTTCGTAAACACTGAAAATTTTAATATAGACGAATCTGTATCTGTAGTTCAGGTATTTCTGTGTCTGATAAGTGCAGTTTTTACCTTGTTGACCTTTGTTCTGTTTTATATTGTATTGATGAATCATGAAATGTTGCTCATCTATCAGCAATAGTGGAGAGTAAGTATAAGACCCCGCTTTTTTAACGGCAAGGTAGAAATCTTCCATAACCCCCTTCTCATCCTGATCATTGAATGTTTTACCTCCAATCATGTCCTCCTCCCAGCCCGATGCTAGACAATGCAATATGCCTAAAGAAGTTTCTCTACGTCCACGGAATATACTCTTGTTCCGTCATCACACCCTCACCGACAATTTTAATCCAATCAACGCTTCCCCAACACCCTCTTGCTTGTTCGCCTCCCAGAAGCATTCCCCTAGCAACTTTAATCCTATCTACGAGGCATAGGCAGTGGCCAACTAGTTTGGGCATTCATCCTCTATTTGTCAAAATGGATAGTTCCTTGCCCAGACACTCTCTGTTCTACTTCCCTTTTCCAGTACCATCTTCCCTCCCCTCCTATAATCCCTCCAAGTTTTACATCTTCTTACCCTATCCCCATGAGCCCCTCATGTTCATTTATCTCTCGATACCGTGTCAATGCGACTCGAGTTCTGGCAATAGAAAATTATCCTGCCGTAAACACTAAATTTTCTACCTTGATGTCAACTCGAAACAATATCACCTTCCTTCTCGCTCTTCAACTATATCCTAGCCCTTTCCCACTTCTTAACGCCTTAGATGATTTCACCCCTAGATCTGGCTTTCTGAGGTACCAACTAGCAAAGTCAAAGCCCTTCTCAAGAATTACTCATCTCTATTGACAGCCACATTTCTCAAATCCCTTTTGATTTCATAGTTTTTTAGTTACAAACGCCAAAAGTTTACCAAACTCGAGGTTCTAGGAGAATTAAATCGAGTAGATATTATGGCTGCAAAAGATTACTTTCCCATACCCCGAACCCATCACTTGTCACAGTGTTCAGTCTATTAAGCACTGTCCAGAGATCACCAAGTTGGAAACAAGGTGGTAATGTCTATAGTTTTTTTTTTTACTAAGAGTAATCTTTACCCCAATATTACTTCTATCCCTAGTTTATCGGAGCATTATTCATTCCTTTCGCTAACTATTAGGATATAAGTGGGCCTTTTCCGTTATCCCTTTAGTATCATTACAATAGCTGTCTTTTATTACTTGCCGATTCAAAATATTGATGCATAGATTATTTTCTGTGGATTGATTTCTGAAAGTGAATTTCGAAAAAGAGAGCATATAAGAGATAAGAGAGTAATTTTTTCTTTATGTTTATTGTTCAAATAAGTATAAATTAATATTTCATGAACTAAGAGCTGTTCAATGGTATTTGTTTTGCTGTTTGTTCTTACAGCAGTATAAGTTTACAGGTGAATCATCAATAGGAAGGCGCCTTGTGACATTTGTATTTTTATTGCTTTGGCAAAAAAATAATCATAATCAATGAGTTCGCATAGAATTCCAAGCTGAATATACTAGAATAAACTTAAAATTTAGAAACTAAGCTTCAATATGTTTTTACTTTCAGAAAAAAACAATTTTTTCCCCCCTCAATTGTGAAGGTTAGACAAATGTGCAAAGATACAGTAACTTTTACTTTCATTTTTTTTACTTGAAATTTTTCTAAGTAACAAAATAGAAGGAAATATTTTCCTTCTATTTTCTTAGCAGAAATATAATTAGATAACTTACCATTCTTAATATCAGAAGCTCCAGATAGAGTGAAATTTTCAGCCATATTTGGAATTAGAGGTGAGTCAGTAACATATTCGTCCAATACACTTAAAGTCTCTTATAAAATGTAGAATACTACTAACAATACATGAAATTAGTCCTCCCCACACAGGAGATCAAAATGTCCCTAGAAATTAGGCAATCTATAATAACTGATGTTGTAAACTGTAAAGCAAAAATTATATTAATAAAGAAAAAGGATGAGGTTCACTGGTTATACAGTCCTAATCATTAGAATAATATTCGCTTTTCATTTTGCATTATTAAAGAGGTAGAAATAAAGGTTTAAAAAATGTATCTATAAAATTTAACTGTACGTCTATAGGCCCTATTTTCAGTACCAAAAAACATTTAAATTAAAATTGCAGAATAATAGCTCTTTGTTGCTTGGAAATTTTTGACCAATAGAAGATTGACAGTTCAAGAATAAACTGCAGTCCAAACTAGGGTCCAATATGATGTTTTGTAGCTCGTATCTCTATCATGTCCTTTCTCAAAATCCAAGGGAAATAACAAACAAATCTTATCAATATATTTATTGCTGTCTAAAACTCTTAAGCTCATGGTTACAGTTTGTAATATGGAGATTGTCCAGCACTTAGTCAGGTACATAGTCAACCTATCACTTGATTCCTCAGTTCACATGCTTTTAAAATATAGGCCTAGAAATTACTTTCTTTTTAAGTAATCTTTTCTGCTGTAATTGCTCCTTATCATATATACAGAGAAATGTTTACTTCTATAGAAAAAAGATCAATTAGATTTGAGAACAATTTCGTGCAAAGAGTACTTGCAACTACTTGGGGTGATAAGAGTCCTTAGCCCTTCGATCAGGTTTCTCATGAAAAAAAAAGTAAAAAAAAATAAAAGTTTGACTTAGAAAGTAGTGATGCCAGGGTTGTATCAAATGAAACGAGGACAACATCCCTGTGATGTTTGGTCCTGGACCTCTCAGGGACTTAAGAAGACTGGTAGACAACAGATCACCATTGGTTGTTTCATTAAACGTAAGGCCAGAGCTCTACAATTACCACTCAATGAGCTGTGATCTCAGGATTGCCTGGCGCAGATGTGAGTAAGTGCTACTCTATATTGCATTAAGCATTGGAAGATCTAGGTCTAAGTAAATGATCATAAAACTGTTACAAGCAATTATGGAAAATCCCTTAAAGCACTAATAAATACTTACTCATTTCATTCCTAAGACTGTAATGCTTCACTTTATCCCCCCCCCTCTCCTGATAGACAAATATACAGGCTGCTCTATATATACAAACCATATTTTTTAACAGAGCAAATCTTTTTGTCTCCATTGTTTTACACCAAATGTTAATCCATTAACAAGAATAAATGAGTCACATTAAGAAAATGAATATACTAAATATTTATAAATCACTATGTTTATCCATCACAGGGGTGGGGGAGAGGATATTAAGTTAAGCAATATTTTTTTCTTCATTAAGTTTTTTTTAAGAATATGTACTTCAGTTATTATGATAGTTGTAAAAGAGTTTTCATAACTTTTGGAAACTATTTACTACCCACAAATAATAACTTGAGTTACTACTCACAAACAATAGCTTGTGGCAACCACTCTTTATAAGTAATTTAATAAGATTCAACAATTTTTTTCTGCTGTCCAAAATAAAAAATTGGTATTTACTATAGGAAGTATCCAGGGTCTGGGCAGGTGAGGGCAGGGCTGGGGAAAAGTTGGGGCAATTGAAATAACAGTAACTGGCAAGCTGGGACTATAGGCCTAGAAATTACTTTCTTTTTAAGTAATCTTTTTAGCTGTAATTACTCCTTATTATATATACAGAGAAAATGTTCACTTCTGTAGAAAAAAGATCAATTAGATTTGAGGACAATTTCCTGCTAAGAGTACTTGCAACTAGTTGGGGTGATAAGAGCCCTTGGCCCTTTGGTCAGGTTTCTCATGAAAAAAATACAAAGTTTGACTTAGAAATTAGTGATGCCAGGGTTGTACCAAATGAAACAAGGACAAAATCCCTGTGATGTTTGGTCCTGGAGCTCTCAGGGCCTCAAGAAGACTGGTAGACAATAGATCACCATTGGTTGTTTCATTAAACGGAAGGCCAAAGCTCTACAATTATCACTCAATGAGCTGTGATCTGAAGATTGCCTGGCGCAGATATGAGTGCTACTCTATATTGCATTAAGCATTGGAAGATCTAGGTCTAAGTAAATGATCATAAAACTGTTAGAAGCAATTATGAAAAATACCTTAAAGCACTAATAAATACTTAATCATTTCATTCCTAAGACTGTGTTGCTTCACTTTACCCCCCCCCCCCCCTCTCCTGATAGACAAATATACAGGCTGCTCTATATATTCAAACCATATTTTTTTACAGTCCAAATCTTTTTGTCTCCATTAACTTACACCAAATTCTAATACATTAACAAGAATAAACAGGTCAAATTAACAAAATGAATATTACAAATATTTATGAATCACTGTGTTTATCCATCAGAGGGGGGGGGATATTAATTTAAGTAATATTTTTTTCTTAATTAAGTTTTTCTTAAGAATATGTAATTCAGTTATTATGATAGTTGTAAAAGAGTTTTCATAACTTTTGGAAACTATTTACTACCCAAAAATAATAACTTGAGTTACTACTCACAAACAATAGCTTGTGGCAGCCACTCTTTATAAGTAATTTGATAAGATTTAACAGTTTTTTTCTGTTGTCCAAAATAAAAAATTGGTATTTACTATAGGAAGTATCTAGGGTCTGGGCAGGTGAGGGCAGGGCTGGGGAAAAGTTGGGGCAATGGAAATAACAGTAACTGGCAACCTGGGACTATAGGCCTAGAAATTACTTTCTTTTTAAGTAATCTTTTTAGCTGTAATTACTCCTTATTATATATACAGAGAAAATGTTTACTTCTGTAGAAAAAAGATCAATTAGATTTGAGGACAATTTCCTGCTAAGAGTACTTGCAACTAGTTGGGGTGATAAGAGCCCTTGGCCCTTTGGTCAGGTTTTTCATGAAAAAAATACAAAGTTTGACTTAGAAAGTAGTGATGCCAGGGTTGTACCAAATGAAACAAGGACAAAATCCCTGTGATGTTTGGTCCTGGACCTCTCAGGGCCTCAAGAAGACTGGTAGACAATAGATCACCATTGGTTGTTTCATTAAACAGAAGGCCAAAGCTCTACAATTATCACTCAATGAGCTGTGATCTGAAGATTGCCTGGCGCAGATGTGAGTGCTACTCTATATTGCATTAAGCATTGGAAGATCTAGGTCTAAGTAAATGATCATAAAACTGTTACAAGCAATTATGAAAAATACCTTAAAGCACTAATAAATACTTAATCATTTCATTCCTAAGACTGTGTTGCTTCACTTTACCCCCCCCCCCCTCCTGATAGACAAATATAAAGGCTGCTCTATATATTCAAACCATATTTTTTAACAGTGCAAATCTTTTTGTCTCCATTAACTTACACCAAATTCTAATCCATTAACAAGAATAAACAAGTCAAATTAACAAAATGAATATTATAAATATTTATAAATCACTGTGTTTATCCATCAGAGTGGGAGGGGGGATATTAAGTTAAGCAATATTTTTTTCTTCATTAAGTTTTTCTTAAGAATATGTAATTCAGTTATTATGATAGTTGTAAAAGAGTTTTCATAACTTTTGGAAACTATTTACTACCCACAAATAATAACTTGAGTTACTACTCACAAACAATAGCTTATGGCAACCACTCTTATAAATAATTTAATAAGATTCAACAATTTTTTTCTGTTGTCCAAAATAAAAAATTGGTATTTACTATAGGAAGTATACAGGGTCTGGGCAGGTGAAGGCAGGGCTGGGGAAAAGTTGGGGCAATGGAAATAACAGTAACTGGCAACCTGGGACTAAGAAATAAAAGTATGTTACTTCCCAAGGATTTGGTCTGGTGCCGGCCAGAGGTATCACCAGCCAATATATTTGGAAGGAGGCAACAGTTCTAAAATGTTTAGACTAGCTAAGTAGTTGGCTATTAGACCTCACTTATATATAAGTTTCACCAGGAATTAGCCAAATAGTCAGCTATCAACAGAATTTCATATAAGCCTACACTTTGCAAATAGTTAACTAGGCTAGCTTAAAATTAAGATCTCAGATATAACTTGTGTTGAAAATATCCAACTAGTCAGCTACCAATAAAATTCCATATATAGGGTAAATGCACCAATGATTTGACAGTGCAATTTTGGAACCACTGGCAACATTTTCCTGCATGACAAAATAACTCTGCTTAATTGTGACTTGGAACACCATCTCTTGAAGCCGTTGTTATATTGTGACAATGTGAAATGTGAACACTATATCCTGTATACCCAGATTATAAAAAAATATTCAATTTAATCAGTTTTCTGTTTCAACACAAAATGAGCTCCAGACATTTTTTTAGATATGTAATGTTCAAACTGTCATTACTTGATTATATTTTTGCAAAAAAAAAAATGGGATCACCAATGCGTCAAGATACATCTGATCTTCTCTAAAATGTAGCCAC
Organism: Artemia sp. Kazakhstan ARC1039; assembly: GCA_029168905.1. Classification (NCBI taxonomy): domain Eukaryota; kingdom Metazoa; phylum Arthropoda; class Branchiopoda; order Anostraca; family Artemiidae; genus Artemia; species Artemia sp. Kazakhstan ARC1039. The sequence goes on from JAQQPU010012753.1 coordinate 7,407, forward strand.
ATTGGCTTTTTCTTAATAAATTCAAACACTTGAACTTTCAAGCGTTGAAATCTTGTCTGATGTATGGTAAACACACCAATCAGTTGACAGTGCAATTTTGGAACCACTGTCGAAATTTTCCTTCAAAACAGGATAACGCTGCTTAGTCATGACTTGGAAATCCATCTCTTGAAGCCTTTGTTATATTTTGACAATGCAAAACATGGACACTATATCCAATATCAACTCAAAATCGCTTTTAATTAAAAAGGCTTACATGGTTGGGCTGATTCTTGTTTTTTTTTTTTCGTCAAGACAATAGTAAACAATTCTAAAAGTCTACATATACAAAATGCAATTTTCATATTCAGTGACATAGTCAAAATAAATACAATTTTCACAATGCTTGCACAGTCAACAAAATTAAAAAAAAAGACAAAAATTAAATTAACATAAATCTATATATAAAATTAGGCATCTATGTTATAAAAGCAAATAAACCCAGGCACAAAATTTTTTTTCATATCTTGCAAGGGTTGTAAATACTGGTTGTATTTTTGGTATAGGTTCAGCAGCAGAACTTTGCAACTTTTGTCTACAAGGGGAAAAATCCTGAGGAAGTACATCACAGAGGTTGGGATTTTTCAAGATACCCTTTCCCAACTTGAGACCAAGTTGTTGCCTTCTTTTTTCAAGGGTAACAAGTTTAAATTCTTGGAGGAGCAATATATAGGGGACTTTATGAGATTTAGGTGTAAGTAATCTCTCTCAGGAGGAGTTCCTTTTTTCCTTGTTTTGCAAGCATTCTGTAATACATTTTATACATTTACATATTTAAAAAGTTGAAGAGAAACTAAGAAATAAAGTAAAAAGAAAAGGTATGTCAAATTCACCTGGATCTGCCCATAAGTATTCCCCAAGTATTTTGACATGTATCAAATTAGGTTTCAACTTATGGTGAAAACAGGTAGCATATTTTTTTTTAGTTCTGTCAAATTTGTAGGTGAAAGCACTCCAATTTAAGAAAATTGGAGTTTTGTACCCTTTTCTGACAAAACTTCTAATCAGACAGTTATATTTGTAGATATTTTTTCTATATACTGAAGCCTTTTTCAAGCCATGTCTTTAAATTAAGCCTTCTGGAGTAAAAAGAGTGTTTTTTTTTTACAAAAACTGCTGAATCATTGGTAACTTTAACCTAGTAGAATACCAGGCTGACTAAAAATGTTCCTCCAGCCAAATTCAAGCATAGATACTGCCTTCTATTGAGATTCATTTTTTTGAAAATATTTTGTAGTTACCTTGTCAAAACTTTTAACAGACAGCAACAGGTCCTGTCAAAATATAGGTGACTCTGTCAAAACTTTGCTGAACATGTAAAACAGATGAGAAACAATTGGTGTTGAAATTCAAGAGTCCTCTGACAAAAACATAGTTGTCAAACTAACAGGTACTTTATCAAAAACAAGAGATTTTGACGATTGTTATTTCTAATAATATTTCTCATGAAAAAAACATAAAATAGGTTTTTTTTTATTTAAATTGTAGTTTTACTTATTTGATGCTAGATTTTTCCAACATCTGAGGAACTGCCACTTAGCCTTACACCATGTTCATATTTCTAAGCATTTGTCTAGGTTGATCACAGCATCATAATTCATTTATCACTGACATCTTTGAAGCAGACCCTATCTTAGTAAATTTTGTACATTTTTTTTTGTATATGTTTATATTGGAGATGCAATTGTTGTGGCATATATGCAACACTGTGAAAAAAAGGAAAGTCATATAATCTAGGTCAAATGATTACACTCCATATGATTATCCAAATTCCTTCCTATACTTGAGACAATGTTTCAGTTTTTGCTTCCAGTATCTGAATAGTGTTTTATACATTTACGCATTAAACAAAGTTGAAAAGAAATGAAGAAATAAAGTAGACAGAATAGGCATGTCAAATGCACCAGGATCTGCCCAAAAGCATTCCCCAAGTATTTAGACACATGTCAAATTGGGTTCCAACTTATGTCAAAAAGGTAATTTTTTGTTCTGTCAAATTTGTAGGTGAAGACACTCTAATTTCAGAAAATCAGAGTTTTGTACTCTTTTCTGATAAAACTTCAAACTTCTAATCAAACAGTTAGATTTCTAGATGTTCCTTCCACATCCTGAAACCCTTTTCAACCCAAACATCTTTAAATTAAGCCTTCAGAAGCAGAAAAAGTAGTTTTTTACAAAAATGTTGAATCATTGGTGCCTTTACCCTACTATGAAATTGGCCAACTAGTTGGCTATTAAAGTCTCAGTAGGCTAATGTATGCACTGAAGCTTGAAATAGCCCAATATCAATAAAATTCCTTATAAACAGTGGAAATAGTGGTAAAATTATAGTGTAGCTAGTTCTTTTAACTATCTTGGAAATAGGTTGGGATAGGAAAAATTAAACTTTCAGTTATAAATACAGGGCCAAAAACATACTCTGGCAGGTTATTGCCAAGTTTCAATGTTAACTCTCTTCTGATTTCTTCTGTTAACTCACTTTATTTGAAACTCAATAATATGATTTGGTATATATTTACCAAAATACCTAACTAGTTGGTCTCAGGTATATACATACTGAAGAAGCCAACTATTCAGTGGTATCGGAACACACTAGGCTAGGCTAAACCAAACCAATGAAAGATATGCCAGTGATGCCAGGTCTCTGACTTTAGATAGCGCACGAAGGGAAGCGAAAATGGCCATCGGTGCATTTTCGCTATATATTTTTTGGGTGGAGTTCAAAATTCAGGGTAAATTAGATCTTGCAGGGATGAGTGCAAAAAAAAAACGGAAATTCAGAAATATTGTTACCAGATTGTATGAATTTTGTTTTTCAGAATACTAGAACACAAAATTGGTAGGATTCAGTCTTCATTGACAGATTTCGGCACCATATTCCGAAATCTGAAACAGTGAAGCATTTTTCGACTGATTGCATGCGCTTTTGTGGTCAAAATTTTCTTTTCTCAGTCTCTCGCTTGACAAGAAAAATATTTTCCTCAGTTCTCTGGTATGTCAGAGAATTAATTAAAAAGGGATTTAAAGAAGATCTAACAAAAAAAATACTTGCCAATATCTAAGATGGTATTTTACATTACTTTCTGGCTAATATGCTGAATTATTCCCTATCAACAATAGAAATTGTGATTAAAGAACTAAAAAAAGAAATAGGTACTCAGTATACTGGTCTTGCAATATAGATAAGTTTTACAAAAACGTGGAAGTTAAAGGCGCATTTGATAAAGATAACTAATCGATAGGATTTTCTAATGTAGAACTAAAGAGAAGCATGATGCTTGAAGGTCACATCTCTCCAAAATGTCATTTAGGTAAGTGACATCAAAGTTTATTTCTTTATACAATGTTTTTAAGACATTGCAATTCCAAGCTTCAAAAAGATATAAATTCTAAATCTTAGTTATGAGAACAAAATGTTTCGTAGCTTTCAAAATATAAATTAGAACAACAAGAACGACCAAGTCAAAGATAAGAAATTAGACCGACCGTTATTAATGCAACTATCTATAAAATTGCAGGCTAAAAATAATGTTCTGAGATTTTGTCATGAAAAAGAAGCCAAAGACATGCATATGAGACAAAATTGTACTTGGCAAGGTTCTTCAACAGTTCCGATTGTTATTTTATTTGTGTTTCTCTTTTAATGAACTTAGGATTAGTTTTGTACATTTTTAAATCATATATTGTATTTATATTCGACTAGTATTCAAGATCATTTTAAAAGTTAAACAGTAAACCCTCCTTCTATTGCCCAAAAGTTTCTCAAGAGTTTCATTTTCATTTCATTGGATGGTTTTTGATGTCATACTTGTCAATGGTAAATCTATTCAGCATAGCGGGTGTAGGATCAGAGTCCCTGCAGTACTTTCCCTATCAATTTAGTCTAAGTCGGATGGTCAGAGTAGAGTTAAGCATTTTAAGGTGCATCCTGTTTCGAATTTTGTACTTGACAAGATTCATAACAGAAATTACTCTCTCAACGAAGGGGTAGCTGATGGGTAAGCTTAAAATAGAAAGAGCTGCTTGAGCTATGTCGAACAAAGGTAAGCTTTTCCCACTGTCTTATGTATTTTTTATTTTTTGCGCCCACTTTGCCCCAAATTTTTTTGACATGCGCAAAATCGGCGCAATGCGCCAATTTTGATCAAATTTTCACTACTTCCCCATTTGGTTTTTCACGCGGTTAATTTTAAATTTTGCTCATCATGGAGCCTGGAATGCGATATGAGAATCCCTATGGAGTTTTGAAAATTCCACCTGTCTATATAGACAGATTCCTGAATCTGTCAGCAGAAGTTGTCAGTAAACGCTAGACTTAAAAATTTTGAGTTTAGTCATTTTTATTGTGAAGGCAAAATGAGCCCACTTTGCGCCGAATTTTTTTGACATGCGTAAATCGGCGCAATGCGCCAATTTGAAAAATTCCATTCGCGATCAACTCAAAAAAGCGCCCAAATGTGGTGCGCAAATGCGCACCACTTGGCAACTATGAAATAACCCTTTTCTTCATTTAACAATTTTGAAAATTATTGTTGACATTAGCGCTATCTTTCATAGGCAACGCTATAGCGTTGCCAATAGTAAAGGCCATACGGCTCCAATGTTTTATTATTATTTTTTTTCCCAGAGGAACTTCATATGGAAGGGGTCGTCGTAGAAAATTTGAAGTGGGCTCATTCGATTGGAAGTCGAGAGTTCTAGTGCCCTTTTTAGGGTAAAAAGTGATTGCAAGGCAACCAACACCCCTTCCACGCCTACCAGTTCCCCAAACACATCCAATCAAAAGTTTGAGATAGCAATTTTGTTCAGCGTAGTTGATTTCCAATTAGAAATAATTTTTTTTGAGGAAGACACTCCTCCAAAGCCCTCAGGGCAAGGGTTGTAAGTTATACCCTAGGGGTATATAAAGTTTTTATAGAAAGCTTTGTCGTAGAAACTTCAAAAAGGACTCATTCGATTGGAAATTCAAAGGGCTAGTTCCCTTTTTAATAGTCGAAAGTTATTGGAGGGCAACTAACCACCCTCTCACGCCCACCTTTTCCCCAAACACATCCAATCAAAATTTCGAGATAGCCATTTTGTTCAACGTAGTTTAAAATTCAGGAAATTAGATCTTTGAGGATGACAACCCCCTCCTCTCAGTCCTCAGGGCAAGGGTTGTAAGTTATGCCCTGGGGGCATATAAGGTTTTTATAAAAAGCGTTGTCTGTAGAAACTTCAGACAGGGCTCAATCAATTGGAATTTTAAATGGCTAGTTCCCTTTTTAGTAGTCGAAAGTGATTGGAAGGCAACTAACACCCCTTCCCCGCCCACCATTTCCCCAAACACATCCAATAAAAATTTTGAGATAGTCATTAGGTTAAAAATTGCTCAAAAATTGGATAAGAAGAACTCAGGTGTCGTCAAAACCCCCCAGGGTCCGGGGGTAGGCGTTGTAAGTTATGCCCTGGGGCAAATATGGTTCTTATGAAAGGGATGCTCGTATAAACTTCAGGGAGGGCTCATTTGATTGGAAATTGAAAGTTCGAGCTCACTTTTTAATAGTCAAAAGATATCCGAAGGCAGCTAGCCCCCGATCCCCTCCACACCCTCTTTTTCCAAACCCATCTGATGAAAATTTCGAGATAGACATTTTTTTAAAAATAGTTTAAAGGTCGGATTAGAAAAACTCCGGTGTCAATATAACCCCCCATGGCCCAGGGGAAGGCTTTATAAGTTATACCCTAAGGGCAGGAATGGTTCTTATGAAAGGGATGATCGTATAAACTTCATAGAGGGCTCATTTAATTGGAAATTGAAAGTTCTAGTTCACTTTTTAAAAGTCAAGAGAGTTAAGGGCAACTAGCCCTTCCCCCCAACGCCCTTTTTCCCCAAACCCATCTGCTACAAATTTTGAGATAGCCAGTTTTTTGGGAATTGTTCAAAAATTAGATAACGACAACTCCCCCCAGGCCCCAGGGGATAGGCATTGTAAGTGCTGTCCTGGGGGCGTATATGTTTCTTTTGAGAGGGATGCTCGTATAAACTTCAGAGGGCTTATTTTGATTGAAATTGAAAGTTCTTGTTAATTTGTAATTTTTAAGTCAAAAGATATCCGAGGGCAACTACCCCCCCTCCCCATACACCCTTTTTTTCCCAAGCCCATCCGATAAAATTTTTATAGTAGCCATTTCGTTAAAAATAGTTCAAAGGTCAGATAAGAAAAATTCCTATGTCGACGCCACCCCCCAGGGCCCAGAGGCAGGCGTTATGAGTAATACTCTAGGGGCATATGGTTCTTATGGTAGGGATGCTCGTATAAACTTCAGAGAGGGCTCATTTGATTGGAAATTGAAAGTTCTTGTTCACTTTTTAAGAGTCAAAAGAGATCGGAGGGTAACTAGCCCTCCAACCCCCCCCCCCCACCCTCCACGCCCTAAATGCATCAGAAAAAATTTTTGAGATAGACATTTTGTTAAAAATAGTTCAAAGTTCAGATCACCAAAAACTCCGGTGTCGACACAGCCCCCCAGGGCCCGGGGGTAGGCATTGTAAGTTATGCCCTGGGGGAATATATGGTTGTTATGGAAGGGATGCTCGTATAAACTTCATAGAGGGCTCATTTGATTGGAAATTGAGAGTTGTAATTCACTTTTTAAGAGTCAAAAGTGATTGAAGGGCAGCTAGCCTCCACCACACTCCATTTATGTATTTATTTCCAGAGGCCCTTCATATAGAAGGANCCACGCCCTAAATGCATCAGAAAAAATTTTTGAGATAGACATTTTGTTAAAAATAGTTCAAAGTTCAGATCACCAAAAACTCCGGTGTCGACACAGCCCCCCAGGGCCCGGGGGTAGGCATTGTAAGTTATGCCCTGGGGGAATATATGGTTGTTATGGAAGGGATGCTCGTATAAACTTCATAGAGGGCTCATTTGATTGGAAATTGAGAGTTGTAATTCACTTTTTAAGAGTCAAAAGTGATTGAAGGGCAGCTAGCCTCCACCACACTCCATTTATGTATTTATTTCCAGAGGCCCTTCATATAGAAGGAGTCGTCGTATAAACTTCAAAGGGGGCTCACTCTATCGGAAATCATGAGTTCTAGTGCCCTCTTTAAGAGTCAAAAGTAATCGGGGGGCAACTAGCCCCCCAAGCCCTTTATCCCCAAATATATCTGATAAAATATTTGAGGTAGCCATTTTGTTAAAAATAGTTCAAAAATCATATAACAAAAATTCCTTTACGTATGGTCATTTCGTTAAAAATAGTTCAAAAATCAGATAAAAAAAACTCATGTGTCGACACCCCCCCCCCAGGGCCTAGGGCAGGCATTGTAAGTATTGCTCTGGGGGCATATATGGTTCTTATAAAATATGCTCGTATAAGCTTCGGAGAGGGCTCATATGATTAGAAATTGAAAGTTCTCGTTCACTTTTTAAGAGTCAAGAGAGATCGGAGGGCAACTAACCCCCCTCTCCACGCCCTGTTTTCCTCAAACCCGTCCGATAAGAACTTTGAGAGAGCCATTTTTTCAAAATAGTTCAAAGGTCAGATAACAAAACTCCGGTGTTGACACAACCCCCCAGGGCCCGGGGGATAGGCACTGTAAGCTATATCCTGGGACCGTATGTTGTCCTTATGAAAGAGATGCTTGTATAAACTTCAGAGAGGGTTTATTTGAATGGAAATTTAAAGTTGTAGTTCATTTTCTCACAGTGAAAAAAGATCGGAGGGCAACTAGCCCCTCCCGCCCTCCACGCCTTTGGGTTTATCGAATTGATAAACCCATCCAATAAAAATTTGAGGTGACCATTTTGTTAAAAATAGTTCAACTATAAGATATTAAAACTCCAGGGTCGAAAACCCCCCAGGGCCCAAGGACAGGCGTTGTAAGTTATACTCTGGGGATATATGTGGTTCTTATAGAAGGGATGCTCGTTTAAACTTCAGAGAGGGCTCATTAGATTGAAAATAGAAAGTTCTAGTTCCCTTTTAAAGAGTCAAAAGAGACCAAAGGTTAATTAGCCCCCCACGCCCTTTTTCCCCAAACCCATCCGATAAAAATTTTGAGATAGCCATTTTGTTAAAAATAGTTCAAACATCAGATAATAAAAACTCCGAGGTTGACACAAACCCATTTTTTCACTTTGATATTGTTACTTTGATACCAATTTTGATACTTTGATGAATATTTGATTTTTTAAGAAAAAGTTTGATTTTGAAATAAGGAATTTTTAAAAACTTGAAATTTTTTGCAATCAAAAATGAACAAAAATTAATCAAAAAAAGACTTTCCGAAAAATGAGTTTTCAAAGAAAAGTGAATGCCATTTTGAACTTAAGCTCAGCGGATACAAATACCTGTTAAAATTCAAACTCGAAACAACCAGAAATTACTATTCAAGAATAAATGAAACCCAAAACGAACAGAAATTAAATAAACAATTATAGCAAAAAACATACAACATGTAATAATATAAATAGATCTTAAAGCGAGTAATGCTCAGATTGAATATGAAAATCAAGCTTATAACGAAAAAAAAAAATTCCTTTTGAAGTATAAATGAAACTTAAAACGAACAGAAATTAAATACACAATCAATGCAAACAAACATACAATAGATATTAATGTAAATTAATAAATAAATCTTAAAACAACCGAAACTTAAATTGAATATGCAAATCAAGATTGAAACGAACAAAAATCACTACAAACAAGAGTTTGGGTATCACCTCCTTCTCTCACTGTAAAAGTCTAAAACCTACTGCGTCATTGGCGCTTTACTGAAAACTGCATGCGACTTGAACAGTCTTGGAAAGAATAAACAACATCAAATTGAATATTTGATGTATAGTGATATTAATTATTGAAAGATCCATCAGTTTAGGAATTTATTTCACTTTAATTTTATTTTATTTTCAATGCTGTAAGAACTGGAAAACAAAATATTTGTAACATAATTCGTTTTCAGTTAAGCGCGAGCGACGCTGTAGGCTTTTGGTTTTTATTTACAGTTAAGGAAGGAGGCAGTATCTAAACACTTGTTTGTAATGGAACTATATTCATCTTGAACAACTTTAAAAAGGGCTAATAAACTATACTGAATATTTAATGTATAATGATATTAGTTGCTGAAAGCTCATCAGTTCAAAATGTTAGTATAATTTTAATGTTTATTTTCAATATTAAGTACAAAAGGAAATATTTGTCATAAAATTGGTTTTCAGTAAGCGCCAATGACACAGTAGGTTTTAGACTTTTACAGTGAGAGAAGGAGGTGATACCCAAACTCTTGTTTGTAATAATTTTTGTTCGTTTCAAAGCTTGATTTGCATATTCGATTTAAGTTTCAATCGTTTTAAGATTTTTTATTAATTTACATTAATAAAAAATAAAAAATTTATTTAGGTCCACCCTCCTTTTCTCAATTAAAAGTGGCTTGCGATTCCACTGGTCATGGTTGTATTTGTCTTTTTTCAAATAATAGACTAAATTGTTAGAGTAAAATCTGTTGGTTTGTGCTTTATAATAATGTAAGTCTTATCGGGGAGGCACCATTCGTCATATTTACCTCAGGTACCCAAAAAGATAGTTCCCGCCCTTGTTAAGTTTCACATGATTCAAAATCATGAGGAGGGCGGGAGGGGCTAGTTGCCCTCCGATCTCTTTTCACTGTGAGAAAATGAACTACAACTTTAAATTTCCATTCAAATGAACCCTCTCTGAAGTTTATACAAGCATCTCTTTCATAAGGACAACATACGGTCCCAGGATATATCTTACAGTGCCTGCCCCCCGGGCCCTGGGGGGTTGTGTCAACACCGGAGTTTTGTTATCTGACCTTTGAACTATTTTGAAAAAATGGCTCTCTCAAAGTTCTTATCGGACGGGTTTGAGGAAAACAGGGCGTGGAGAGGGGGGTTAGTTACCCTCCGATCTCACTTGACTCTTAAAAAGTGAACGAGAACTTTCAATTACCAATCATATGAGCCCTCTCCGAAGCTTATACGAGCATATTTTATAAGAACCATATATGCCCCCAGAGCAATACTTACAATGCCTGCCCTAGGCCCTGGGGGGGGGCGAGGTTTGTCGGCACATGAGTTTTTTTATCTGACCTTTGAACTATTTTTAACGAAATGGCCATACGTAAACGAATTTTTGTTATATGATTTTTGAACTATTTTTAACAAAATGGCTACCTCAAATATTTTATTAGATATATTTGGGGATAAAGGGCTTAGGGGGCTAGTTGCCCCCCGATCACTTTTGACTCTTAAAGTGGGCACTAGAACTCTTGATATACGATAGAATGAGCCCCCTTTGAAGTTTATACGACGACTCCTTCTATATGAAGGGCCTCTGGAAATAAATACATAAATGGAGTGTAGGGGAGGCTAGCTGCCCTCCAATCACTTTTGACTCTGAAAAAGTGAATTACAACTCTCAATTTTCAATCAAATGAGCCCTCTTTGAAGTTTATACGAGCATCCCTTCCATAACAACCATATATACCCCCAGGGCATAACTTACAATGCCTACCCCCGGGCCCTGGGGGGCTGTGTCGACACCGGAGTTTTTGGTGATCTGAACTTTGAACTATTTTTAACAAAATGACTATCTCAAAATTTTTTTCTGATGCATTTAGGGCGTGGAGGGGGGGGGGTTGTAGGGCTAGTTACCCTCCGATCTCTATTGACTCTTAAAAAGTAAACAAGAACTTTCAATTTCCAATCAAATGAGCCCTCTCCGAAGTTTATACGAGCATCCCTACCATAAGAACCATATGCCCCTAGAGTATTACTCATAACGCCTGCCTCTGGGCCCTGGGGGGTTGTGTCGACATAGGAATTTTTCTTATCTGACCTTTGAACAATTTTTAACGAAACGACTATTATAAAAATTTTATCGGATGGGCTTGGGAAAAAAAGGGTGTATGGGGAGGGGGGTAGTTGCCCTCGGATATCTTTTGACTTAAAAATTACAAATTAACAAGAACTCTCAATTTCCATCAAAATGAGCCCTCTGAAGTTTATACGAGCATCCCTCTCATAAGAACCATATACGCCCGCAGGACAACACTTACAATGCCTATCCCCTGGGGCCTGGTGGGATTTGTCGTTATCTAATTTTTGAAAAATTCCCAAAAAACTGGCTATCTCAAAATTTGTAGCGGATGGGTTTGGGGAAAAAGGGCGTTGGGGGAAGGGCTAGTTGCCCTTAACTCTCTTGACTTTTAAAAAGTGAACTAGAACTTGCAATTTCCAATTAAATGAACCCTCTATGAAGTTTATACGATCATCCCTTTCATAAGAACAATTCCTGCCCTTAGGGCATTACTTAGAACGTCTTCCCCTGGTCCATGGGGGGTTATATTGACACCGGGGTTTTTCTTATCCGACCTTTGAACTATTTTTAAAAAAAATGTCTATCTCGAAATTTCCATCAGATGGGTTTGGAAAAAGAAAGTGTGGAGGGGATGGGGGGCTAGCTGCCATCGGATATCTTTTGACTATTAAAAAGTGAGCTCGAACTTTCAATTTCCAATCAAATGAGCCCTCTCTGAAGTTTATACGAGTATCCCTTTCATAAGAACCATATTTGCCCCAGGGCATAACTTACAACGCCTGCCCCCGGACCCTGGGGGGGTTGTGACGACACCTGAGTTCTTCTTATCCGACTTTTGAGCAATTTTTAACCTTATGACTATCTAAAAATTTTGATTGGATGTGTTTGGGGAAATGGTGGGCGGGGAAGGGGTGTTAGTTGCCTTCCAATCACTTTCGACTATTAAAAAGGGAACTAGCCATTTAAAATTCCAATCGATTGAGCCCTGTCTGAAGTTTCTACAGACAACGCTTTTTATAAAAACCTTATATGCCCCCAGGGCATAACTTACAACCCTTGCCCTGAGGGCTGAGGGAGGGGGGGTTGTCATCCTCAAAGATCTAATTTCCTGAATTTTAAACTACGTTGAACAAAATGGCTATCTCGAAATTTTGATTGGATGAGATTGGGGAAAAGGTGGGCGTGAGAGGGGGGTTAGTTGCCCTCCAATAACTTTCGACTATTAAAAAGGGCACTAGCCTTTTGAATTTCCAATCGAATGAGTCCTTTTTGAAGTTTCTACGACAAAGCTTTCTATAAAAACTTTATATACCCCTAGGGTATAACTTACAACCCTTGCCCTGAGGGCTGTGGAGGAGGGTCTTCCTCAAAAAAAATTATTTCTAATTGGAAATCAACTACGATGAACAAAATTGCTATCTCAAAATTTTGATTGGAGGTGTTTGGGGAACTGGTAGGTGTGGAAGGGGTGTTAGTTGCCTTCCAATCACTTTTTACCCTTAAAAAGGGCACTAGAACTCTCGACTTCCAATCGAATGAGCCCACTTCGAAGTTTCTACGACGACCCCTTCCATATGAAGTTCCTCTGGGGAAAAAAAATAATAATAAAACATTGGAGCCGTATGGCCTTTACTATTGGCAACGCTATAGCGTTGCCTATGAAAGATAGCGCTAATGTCAACAATAATTTTCAAAATTGTTAAATGAAGAAAAGGGCTATCTCATAGTTGCCAAGTGGTGCGCATTTGTTCTAATTTATATTTTGAAAGCTACGAAACATTTTGTTCTCATAACTAAGATTGAGAATTTATATCTTTTTGAAGCTTGGAATTGCAATGTCTTAAAAACATTATATAAATAAGTAAGCTTTGATGTCACTTACCTAAATGACATTTTGGAGAGATGTGACCTTCAAGGATCATGCTTCTCTTTAGTTCCACATTAGAAAATCCTATCGATTAGTTATCTTTATCAAATGCGCATTTAACTTCCACGTTTTTGTAAAACTTATCTATATTGCAAGACCAGTATACTGAGTACCTATTTCTTTTTTTAGTTCTTTAATCACAATTTCTATTGTTGATAGGGAATAATTCAGCATATTAGCCAGAAAGTAATGTAAAATACCATCTTAGATATTGGCAAGTATTTTTTTTGTTAGATCTTCTTTAAATCCCTTTTTTAATTAATTCTCGGACATACCAGAGAACTGAGGAAAATATTTTTCTTGTCAAGCCAGAGACTGAGAAAAGAAAATTTTTACCACAAAAGCGCATGCAATCAGTCGAAAAATGCTTCACTGTTTCATATTTCGGAATATGGTGCCGAAATCTGTCAATGAAGACTGAATCCTACCAGTTTTGTGTTCTAGTATTCTGAAAAACAAAATTCACACAATCTGGTAACAATGTTTCTGAATTTCTGTTTTTTTTGCACTCATCCCTGCATGATCTAATTTACCCTGAATTTTGAACTCCACCCAAAAAATATATAGCGAAAATGCGCCGATGGCCATTTTCGCTTCCCTTCGTGTGCTATCTAAAGTCAGAGACCTGGCATCACTGGAATATCTTTCATTGGTTTGGTTTGGATTAGCCTAGCCTAGTGTGTTCCGATACCGCTGAATAGTTGGCTTCTTCAGTATGTATATACCTGAGACCAACTAGTTAGGTATTTTGGTAAATATATACCAAATCATATTATTGAGTTTCAAATAAAGTAAGTTAACAGAAGAAATCAGAAGAGAGTTGACATTGAAACTTGGCAATAACCTGCCAGCAGGGTTGCCACTCAGCAAGTTTTTTGGTGCCACTTTGGGTGGCAGAATAGTGTCAATTTTGTATAAAAAGTGTCATTTTCAAAAAATTTGCCGCTCGCGACGCTTCGCGTCGCTCGCACTCATATCATCAAGCTTTTCAAATTGAAAATATTGGCAAATCCGCTTGGGATCACCCCTGCGTGGTTTCCCGCTTTTTTAAATTTTCCAACCTGAAATGTCGTATCTAATGCCATCTATCAACTATAAAAAAGAAATATTGATTTTACTTAGTCGGTGCTGATTCTCGGCTTTGCGCAGCACTTCCACCCTTGTCAACTTTCCAGACCCCCTCCTAAAAACCCGCTAAAAAACAAATGTTGCTTACTGTATAAAATGGGAATTCGTCCCACAGAGTACTTTCTTTTCTTTTTTTCTGACCAGTCTTTGTTCATAGCGTGAAAAAGCAACGAAAAAAAAGAGGAAAAACCTTCAGCTTTTTTCTTTTGAGAAAGCGGAAAAAAGGGACAGCAATACTCGTCAACATTGAGAGTTTTTCATCCAGTTTTTTTTTTCATAAAATGGACATCTGGATTATTACAGTGCATTCAGGTACTTGAAACTTTTCTTTTCTCCAAAAATGCTGAAGAGAATGCCACAAGCATAGATTGTAGCTATAGATGACCCTATGATAAACACAACTAATAGTGGTTCAGACACTAACTGTTTCAAATAATTTATTTGGCAAAAACTAGTGGAAAAACAACAAGACAGCTATATCATCTAATCTGTTTCATAAGATCTGTCTAATATGACAGCTATATCATCTAATCATCTAATCATAACCTGAATAGTTACCAAATGAAGTACTTGAATCAGACTTCTTCCATTTCTTCGCACGGGTAATGACCTTGTCGGGGACATTCCATTGTTCAGCATCCGGCACCTCCCTCTTGACGTGCATGATGTCAGAGATCGTGTCAGGGAGAAGTCGATTCCTAAACGGGGTTTTGATCATTTTTAGGGTTGAAAATTTCCACTCTGCAGAGACACTACTGTGTGGCAAGCTCATCATTACCCGCATAAACTTTGGCAAGGCAGTGAAAGCTGGATCTCCAGTTCCATCTTCGATAGATGAAAGACCATTCCAAAATTTCTGGACTGAACCTTTAGCAGCATCAAGCTCATCTTTTAAAAGGGGAAGACGTCTGCATTCCCTTTTCAATAATTCTACGTTGATACTCTCTTCAAAGCAAGGTTGGAAATGCCGGAATAAAGCTATGATGGAGGGAACCTGGCCTGAAATTGCTGTTTTGGGAGACAACCAGTCTAACATTTTTAAAAGTGGATCTTCACTGTCAATACGAGTTTTAATTTCACTGCATAAAGCTATGTAGAATGTGAGACAGTTCTTTTTAATGGAAGTGAGTCGCCGGTCATCTAATGTCCCTTTTTTAATGCTGTCAAAAACAAACATTTCGAACTGAGCTCCAAAGTAAATTTCTTTTTCCAAGTTCTTAAAGTTCCTAGGGTTTGTGAAGTTAATTGCAAACGGTGATCCTTTAGCAAGAGTGAATCCTTCATCATTGATAAAATTCCGCGCAATTTCTGTTAATGTTTCCCCAACACATTTGAGTAGTCGGTGGATTTTAACTTTAGTGCTTTGAAATTCTAAGTTAAGCCTGTTGACTGTTGGAAGAACATAGGCCAAAAAGAAATAATACAGTTTTACAGAGGGGTCTTTCAAGGCTCCATACAATTTGGTGGCTTGCGGATCTCTTCCTTCCTGTGCAGGAATAGTGAAAAACAAAATCAAAGCCTCCCACTGCTTCAACAAGCGATCAGATACTGCCTCAAAAGCCAGCCATCTAGTGGCAGAGGGGTAAAGCAAAGCATGCTCTGCAGCATTGCAAAATTCTTGAAATTCCTTAAACTCTCTTAGCCGCTTAGCACTGTTGGAGACATAGGTGTAGATGTCGTTGCTGAACAATTTCTGCAGGAAGCTTTTCACAGGTTGCAGCAGAGCATAATGCAAAGCTGTGACATATGCAACCAAAAACTGAGAGCCATGGAACGTCTTTTTTGATTTGAGCAGCAAGTCCATTATTCTTGCCAAGCATAACGCTTGCATTATCTGATGCAAATCCCACAAGATTCTTCAAAGGAATGTTTCTACCTCTGAATACTTCATAAATGAGTTTCTTCAAGCCAGCAGCAGAAGCATCAGTATCGACTGGAAGAACAAGAATGTCCTCTTTTACTTCAGAAGTACTCATGTCATAATGACGAGCTGTCATAACTAGAAACTTTGTGCCTGTTTTATCTGTACTTTCATCAACAATTAATGAAAAATTGAAGGCACGAAGTTTAAGACTAAGTCGGTCAATAGCATTTGGAGCAATTACGTTTTTTAGAATGCAAGTGGTTTTTGTTCTTCCACATGCAATATGTTTTACAATAGAGGAGTCTGGTATAAACTTTTTCATAAGACCAGGCAAAGAATCCATGGCTGAAATTTCCTTATTGTTTGATACTATCCAAGCAGTCATTGCAATTTCAAGTCTAATTGCCTGTCTTGCAATTATAGCCTTCTCCTTTGCTTCTCCAATAAGCCTCAATTCACCAGCTTCCCCGTCTACTACTTTTACTTGATTTTTTAGTGATTGCATTCTTGTCAGGTGAATTTTGGTAAAAGCATGCTTTTCCAAGTTTGATACACTTCCTGCAAGTATTTTATCACAATACTTACAATATGGTTTGTAGCCTTTTGAACTAGGCTGAATCCACTCTCTCAGTTTCGGGTTTAACAACCATTTATCACTATATTTTCGAAGCTTTTTTACGCTCTTTCTGCATTTAGAACTAGGCTTATCGCTATCATTGGTGTATGAAGGTTCAGCTGCACTTTCATCCATCTCAATATCTCCGAGCAGAACTAGATTCACAGTTGGGTTCAATCAGTTCTTTCTGTTGTTCCCGCCTTCGCTCAAGGTCCCATTCTTTTTCTATGGCTTCCGAGTCTCTCTCCTCAAATTCACTTTGCTCCAAGTCAGTTTTCTCACTCTTAGCAACAACATCTGGGACAGAAGATTGAATGCCCACTTTTGAGAAGAACTTCCGAATGTCCATGGCAGGATTTGTATCTGCAAATAGTTAATTTTTAGGGACAGCAACAGTGGCTAATGAAATCTTTTTTTCTTATTTTTCTTCTTTTCCATTTTTAGAGTTTTGCTTACTATTGAGCCGGGTTGCTCCTTACTTACAGTTTGTTACCATGAACTGTTTAATAATGTCAATTCAAAAACAGAATTTAAAAACTTGTGTGAAGCCAAGGATTTACCTTCGCATTAGATATCTTCTCATCATGCTCCCAGAAGCAGTGACCATGTTTGTATCTTGACTTAGATACTAGTAGCCAACAAATACGTCTAGATACAAGTACAAGTAAAAATACCTTACTGTGCATAATTTAGGATAAAAATCTAGACAGGGTATTATTAGCTATGTTGGAAAGTGGTTAGCTCAGGGAAATGAACACATGGATATAGTCTACAGACCAACGTATGTCCTGGGAAGATATTTTGAAGTACCTAACTCCACTCCTTCTCTTTTCAGAGGGTACTGACCTTTGATGAACTTTAAAATCTCAGTATTACAAAAGTGAAAGCTTGCGAAATATTGTTTCAGTAAAATTGTAGTTTAGCTACTTTTTGCTTTCTTGGAAAAGGGTTAGGTTAGGAAAATGAAAATTTCAGGGATAGATCTACAGACTTAAGTATGTCATGGGAAGGTGTTTTGAAGTACCTACCTCCACTCCTTTTCCCTTTAGAGGGTTCTGTTCTGACCTTTGATGACCCTTAAACATATTTGTGTTATAAAAACTTGTAAAATAGATGTTGTGCTTAAATGGAGCACAAGAAAACTGTTTTCTGCTACACAGCTTTGCTCAATCCTGCTTTATAAGGTTTCAAAGATCTGTATATACATTCCCTAAATTTAGAAAAAAAAGTTGGTCTGGCTTTGGTCTACTTAAATAACTAGGATTGTGTTTTCAAGACTGAAACCAGATAAAAATAAACCAAAAACCGGAAATTAAAGTAAAATATTGTTTTGTCAAAATTCAAATCACTGTCTATTGAAAATAAACAAAATAAATCATTAGTATCACAGAAGAAAATTCTTACTTCGCCTCTAAAATGAGGCTGAACCTTCTTTGATCAAGGCTAAAAAGGATTATTCAAGTTCTGATCACTATGTACTTAAAGATAGATTGGTTACTGGCAACTGGAAAACAGCTTGCCAATTGCTTATGAAAGAAATTTTGGTAAGGTTTATATTAACAGAGTATTCAGTTAGCTAAGAAATAAACTTACCTCAATAGTCAGAATTGCATCCTGAATCTAAATTTAACATGCTTTTAAGTCGCAAATGAACTTTATCCCACCCCTA
>JAQQPU010012754.1:6256-23761 GCA_029168905.1 Artemia sp. Kazakhstan ARC1039
TTACCCGATTTTTCCCGTGGACTTTGTCTAACATCCTCGAGAAACATTACGTTAGCTCGAGACCGTTAGTCCGCCCCTTGCGAACGAGGACGCGTCCACTAGGCATACTTTCGTATCTATAAGGGGCATTTTTTTTTTTTTTTTTTTTTTTTTTTTTTTTTTTTTTTTTTTTTTTAGAAACGTAAAAACAAGACAAGTATTTACATACAGTTAAATACTACAAGATTTTTTTTTTTGAGACAGTAAAAGCAGAACGCAAAAAGAAGCCAAAAAGTAAGGGCGAATACCTATAAAACGAAAGCCAGGCGACGATTTTCTTCCCTGCAAAAATGTCGATGACCTTGTCTGGGCAGATGTCAACGTCCCTATGGACTGCAAGGAGGGCTAAGCCACTCAATCGTTCTTCTCCTGTTGAATTTCTCAGCCAGGTTTTGAACCTTCTGAGCGTTGAGAAACTTCTTTCCGGAGTAGCAGTGCTAACAGGTAACGTCGCAAGAACAGCCAGAAGAAGAAAATCATTTGGAAAAAAGGTGGCGTCGCATGCCTGAAGCGAAGACACAGCACAAGTAGGCCTCTCTGATACCGGAACATTCTCCCACTTGATACGCCATAGCTCAATNGGCGTCGCATGCCTGAAGCGAAGACACAGCACAAGTAGGCCTCTCTGATACCGGAACATTCTCCCACTTGATACGCCATAGCTCAATTTCTTGCTTCAGACAGTCTGGCTCGGGAAGAATATCGCCATACAATTCAACCAATGACTCCAGGTTTAATGCCTTCAGATCGACAGAGACAATGTTAACAGTGGAAAGGACTCTGAGATTTGACAGCAGTTTCTGGTGAAGCATAAATAGTTGTTTCAGCTCGGAAGTGAAGTGGTCCAGGAAAGGAATAAAGAGCGAGGTTCTTGGACGAGTCATCTCCAGTCCTAAGTCTCTGGCAAAACGCTGAGCTTCGTCGAAAATAGACGTGAAAGCAGTAGCAGCATTTCCTCGCATTTCCTTTGTTTTTGAAAGGACAGTTTCCATGTGCCTGCATGCAGCTGCCAAATCACAGTCAACTGACTGAAGGGTCTTGCACAGTGGAAGCGTAAGGCGGAAAAGCTCTTTGACCACATGGAGACACACAACAAATTGCGACTGGTTCATCGTGTCCAGCAACTACGCCGCTTTTGCAGAAGTTTCTGCATTTCCGTTCTCTTCAAGAGCTTTCAGGGATCGCAGGATTGGTCGGTACAGCTCAAGAAAACGCCCGACTGAATCGTGGCGCTCCACCCATCTTATTTCGCAGAGTCCGGTTAAAGTATGTTTCCTCGAATCCGGTAGTATTTCATTGATCTTCTCTTTTAAATTATGTGTCCTGAGTGGGGAAGTATGGTAAAAACTGCAGACTTGTGACAAGACACCGAAGAAATGCTTAAACGCCAGAATAGAGCATACAGAAGAGATGACCAAGTTGAGACTGTGCGCACTACAATGGACGTAAAGCGGCTTCGGATACTTTTCACGTATAACAGCCTGGACACCCCTAAGATGCCCACTCATCGCTGCAGCACCGTCATATCCCTGACCAACCATCTTGTTCAGATTAAGACCAAGGCTTTCGAGAAATCGCAGGATTGATGAAGCCAGACCTTGCCCAGTCAAATCAGAAACTGGGGTAAAACCAAGGAAGTCCTCATGCAGGTTCCCTTTGAATGTGTAGCGGACGCAAACAGAGGTGCTCCGTGTTCGAAACGTCCACCGTTTCATCGGCAAGCACCGAAAAGCATGGACTTGCGTTTACTCTTTCCACAATAGAATGCTTAAGAAGCTCCCCGGATGCGGGGATAATACCATTCTGGATGATGGGAGAAAGATATGTGGCATTTCCATCCGCAGAAAGAAGATGGTTCTTCAGAACATCGTCACCGTGTCTCGCCCTCAGCCACAGTAGTGCTCAGAAGTTGCCATCATTGTGGGAAGGTTCTGGATCCGAGACCGAAATGGGGCCGGAATCGTTAGTACCACGAAGGGCAAGCTGTTGCCGCCCACAAAATATCACCGTCTCAACAATTGGTCGCAACTTCTGGCGATTCTCATGAGCCTGCGCTTTCCTTGCCGCGTCTAGTTGGTGCGCGATATTGTCCTGCCTTTTCTCCGAGACAGAAATGAAGTTTTCAGCTGATACGATGCAGTTTCTATGAAACTCTGCTTGTCGCTGAGCTGTGAAGCACTCTATCGCATCCTTCCAGTTCCTGAATGGTTTGGTGACTAGATTCCCCAAGCGCTGGTTGCAGCCTTTGCCAGCTGTCTCTGACGAGAACAGAACGCAAAATCTGCAAAAAGCAGCGTCCTCAGACGGAGAGTAGGACAACCAACTAAAACGAGCGAGCCAAGTTAACTGAAACTTCAGCTTCCGTTTTTCGGATAGTGAAAAATTTAGGAGATATCTGGAGTCCAAGGGCTCCTCAGCAAACGAAGTTTAGAATTTGAATCGAGACTGGATGATTTGTTGACAAAACGACCGATGTCATTTGCAAACAACGACAGAGACTGGGTTGGTGCAGGTGCGTGTTTCGTCGTGGTTGGTTCCAAGGTCCATGATTCAGAAGCTTCAACGATGGCTCCAGTGCCCTTCAGATCCACAGGTGTAGATGAATGCTCCACAGACGTCCCGCTAACGCCACTGTCAGAAACATCCCTGGTCCGCTTGGGCGCGAAAAACGACGTAATGTCACACTTCCTCTTCATGTTGAAAATCGCTCGTCTCTTATCCAAGTCTGAAATTGAACTGAACTGACAATCTTGCACTCTTATAACATTTATCTCGAGCCCCCATTAATCCTAATTTACTATGCAAGGTCTGACCTTGCATAATAAGGCGAACATGGGGTTACCTAATTGTGTAAGCTGATCACAACCTTTTACCCACAAAATTGCAATAGGATTTTTGTATGCCACAAAATGCAAAAGGATAATATCGCATATTAACCCTAATTTACTATGCAAGGTCAGGTGAACATGGGGTTACCTACGGTTACCTAATTGCGTAAGCTGATAAGCACCGTTTACCCACAAAATGCAATAGGATTTAGTGTGGGAGCCTTTTTTTTCTGGTAAGGTTTTGTCTTTACAGGTATTTTTTAGACTAATTTCCGACTCGGTCAATACTGTGGGGGGGGGGGGGGTTGCAACCGGGTAACCCCCCCCCCCCCTCTGGATACGGCCTTGGGAAAGGCAATGGGAGATCACGGAATCAAATGGGGAGGAAAAAGTCTTCTGGACTTAGATTATTAGTAAAGATGGTGGGAGCAGTGAAGATGTTAAAAATAGAATAGCCAAGGCTCAGGGTGTTTTTCACAGTTAAAAAAAAAAGTTTGGAAGAATAGGAAGATAAGTCTGCAAACCAAGATTAGAATATTAAAAGCTACAGTGATGACAGTGGTCAAATATTGCTCTGAAGCATGGGCGCTCCGAAAAGCGGATGATGATTTGCTAGATGTTTTCCATAGAAATTGCTTAATGATTAATCTGGGTACCCGGCTGACTGACCGTATTTCAAACAATAGGCTGTACGAAAATGTAGTTCATTACCGCTCTCTAGGGCTATAATTAAAGAAAGGTTGAGGTGGCTAGGGCACGTTATACAGATGAAGGACGACAGATTGCCGAAGATTGCTCTTTTTGGCCAACTGTCTAGGGCTAAACGGAAAGCAGGTCGTCCTCGTCTGCGGTGGGAGGACGTAATAAAGAAAGATTTAAAGGAAATGGGAACTACTTGGGAGGGTTTAAAAAGGGAGGCTTTGAATAGATTTGAGTGGAGGAGGAGCGTTCTTAGCTGCGTTGGCCTAAGGTGGCTTGGTGCTGCGGTGAGTTGTTAGTAGTAGTAGAAGTATGTTAAGGTCTCCCTCTATCAAGATATTTCTATTTAGTATAGATACATTAAGCAGCAGTTGTAATGATTTTTCGTTTTTTTTTTCGGAGGAGATGATGGGTAAGTTAAGGTCTCCCTCTGACAAGATATTTCTATTTAGCCTAGACACGTTAAGCAACAGTTATAATGATTTTTCGTTATTTTCTAGAGGAGGTGATAGGTAAGTTAAGGTCTCCCTCTATCAAGATATTTCTGTTTAGTTTAGATACATTAAGCAACAGTTGTATTGATTTTTCGTTATTTTCTGGAGGAGGTATGGGTAAGTTATGGTCTCCCTCTATCAAGAAATTTTTATTTAGTCGAAATACATTAAGCAACAGTTGTAAAGATTTTTCGTTATTTTCCGGAGGAGGTAATGGGCTTGGCTATACAGCAAAAAAAAATTAAATAGGCGAGGAAGAATCTGGTAACTGTAGGTCCTCTGCCAATGTTACTGTATTCAGCAGTGTTTCAAGGTGTAAGCTATGATTATATAAGTTCTTTGCAGACAGTTCCTGTAACTACTAATGTCGGGTTTTGGTATAGGATCGCTTTTTGTAGCTCAATGCATTTCTTCGAGAAAGAATCTTCATTTGTATAAACGACATAACACTGATTAGAGCTACAAGTCTTTTTCTTTCATCTGAAAGAACTGCTTTCTCATAATTTGAGAGCTCTTTTGGCTTCTTGTCATAGACTGGTTAGCCTCTCCAGCGGTAATTTTATCGGCTATTCCTTGAGTCAGTCTGTCATATTTTTCTTTCGCTAAGAGCTCCGCTTCTATTCAATCATGGCAGACAGTGACGCTTTTGAAATGACCTGGTGCTTCTACGCGTTTTGCAGCTAAGCATACTGCCACAATATCCACGTTCACTGTCTCTTTAATCATTTTTTTTTCTGGGCGCATCCGCTCACTTGGGTATTTGCCAATCCTGACTCTGAAGGCTGATTTCACTGGTGCCTCAGACAGGTGTTTATGATTTATGGAGTTAAGATGGTACTGATTTTTATTGCTCTTCGTTTTGCGAGATAAATTGACAAGTATCTCATACCCGATCATTTTTTTTTTGTCTGCTTCCAATACTTTGTAAGTCGACTGCTCCTTGCATCAGGAGTTTTACTATGAATTGCTGTCTCAACTTTTCGCCCCATAACCTCATCCAGATTCTCAAGCTCTCTACTAGCGTGTTGTTTAATGTCATGGCCAGAACATCTGGAAACAATATCTTGCTCTAATGACTCTGTCTTATACTTTGTAGACTTTATCATAGCGTCTAGCTCAATACAGATTTAAGCTTGGTTTTGAACTTCTGTAGCACATCTCTTATTTGCAACTTTGATAGTGCCCGTAAATGATTTGGTATCTAATTCAGGACCTTACATCTTGCTCGTAACACATAACCACAGAGAGTAAAAAAATCTGGATATTATAGTTCAGAGCTTATCCTGCGGTTGTTCCAGGGACTGGATCCAACTATGGCAAGAGTCACAGCGCACTGCAGATTTATCCGTTTCCAACCCCTTGACACAAATTTTACATTTATCCACATTTTTCTGAATGTAGCTTCCGGATCTTTTACCTCTAGGAAGATATTTCCTACGTCAAGCTGGGGAGAACACTTTTCAAGGTTTCCTGTCCAAAAACAAAGCAAGTGTTAAGACCTACTCTCCTATTCCTAACAATATAAAGGTAAATAAATACCTTTAAATTGCTGCGTACAATGCTTGTGGAAGGCATCCTCCCCTGTTTCGCTTTTGTCATGGAGATCGGTACAGTAACAGGTAATGCAGCTTAAGACAAAGAAATATAGATTTGCTGAGGAGAGTATAGATGGCGTGTCAAAAAAGTTTTCATAATGGGTAGCGTTCACAAAAAAGTCTGAGAAAGACCTACAATAATGCTTGAAGCGGACACAGGAAACAAGCACACCACCAAACAGTGTCTTTAGAGGAAACTAAAACTATTGGACAATAAATTTATATAAACGAAGCAACAATATCCAATCTCAAACAAAGTAAAATGCTTCAGCACAATTAGTTTTTTGAGTAAGCGGAATTATTATGCTTCATCAAACGCTGTTTCCACATCAAAATGAAATTAAGGGAAAGAATTTGAAAACTAGAAAAAACAATCAATGTTTAGCGGTCTAACTTTCCCTCTTTATACGCCTAAATTGCTTCCTGTTCTACCAAAAATTATCTTTTACCTCAGAGCTTGTTCCGCCGGTGGCGCTATGGGCCCCCAGGGCATTGAGGAAGAACCTTTAATTATCCCACGTGTTTTCTGTAGCTAACACGTCCTCCCAGTCGAGTTGGATAAACATGTTAAGGTTGCGTATGTCAGTGAGGTAGTTGTGCTACTTGTGCCGTAGTGTATTCCTGAGGCTTTCCCTACGACGGGTGCCTGTTGGTTGCCTGTAAAAGACAGAGTTTGGAAGTCGCTGGTCCTCCATTTGTAGGAGATTTACCAGTTATCTTCATCTAGGCACTCTGATTACGTTTATCACGAGTGGTTGCCCAGTGGCATTTCGTATTGACTGGTTTGTGACTTTCTTGGTCTAATGAATATTCAATATTCTTTCAATTTTCAGTATTCTTTTTTATTTTTCAATATTTTATTTTCTATTTTTCAATTTTCAATGTTCTATTTAATATTCTTTGGATACACGTATTTTCTAATGCCTGAACTCCAAAAAATTATTGTTGAAATGAAAGAAAACTTGCAAAAAATACTGGATATTTTGGTAACATAAGCAGTGACCAAAATATCCAGTATTTTTTGTGAATTATCACTGTCTATTAAAAGGATTCATCCCTATTTGAACTTTTATTTGTTGTCATGAAATTCATTGCAGTATCTGTTGTCTTTATTTGTTGTGATTTTTCATTTTAATTTATGTTTTCATTTGTTCCTTTATTGTTATTATTTGTTCTTTATGTCTTCTTTATATCTATATTATTATTTTTTCTTTGTTATAGTATATCTATTATATTATTCTTTTGGCAGTATTATTATTTTGCAGGATCTATCTCTATTTAAACTTTTATTTATAGTCATGGAATTCATTTCAGTATTCGTTGTCTTTGTTTGTTGTGGAATTGCGGCGTGGTCTTCAAAATTATCTATAAAACATGGGAAATAGGGCGCAATTTAATAAGGCAACGCTAGAGAGCTAAAAATAGTTTTTATTTAATATTCTCAAAGCCAAGATAACTTATAAGAACCAAATTATGGGTACACTTCAGGATAATAAATAACCTCTTATAATACTTCTGTCCAAGATCATCCTCCTTCTGGTAACACCTCCCTCTGCTCATACAATTAGTAAATACCATGGAATTGATGTTTTAAATATATGTTTATGCAGCTTAAGATATTTAATTTTTGCATATTAATTTTCACGAAGATAAAACTTCATATCTATCCTTTTGCTGTTCTGTTTTTTACTTCTCGTCTGAAGTCATCACTTGTATCCAGATAAGTTTTTTGTTTCACAAAAAACTTTGTTGTAAAGCCTTGCCCTTACACCACAACTTTGCTAATTTTACCGTCTTTCCCAAAGATCATTACTGCTTGCTGATTTTGGCTTACTTCAATCATTTTAGTGGGAGAAGATGAAAAAATTATATTTCAGTAATGTCTTTGGAGAAAATGGGAGAGGAAGATGCTCGGCGGTCCATTTTCCACTACAGTTCTTCCGTAAATTTTGACGTTTCACCTCACTTTATTTATCAGTCCTTTTTGAACTTTGCCAAAAGAAGGATGCTGGGACTGTTTTAAAAAAATTCAGTTTAGTTTTAATGGTCGTATGTTGTTGTAAGTTTCTTTTCTTTTATATATTTATGTTTTGCTGAGCACGACCCTTACACATAGGGCCGAAATATTCATTCAAATTAGAATTCCACTGTCTTACGAAAAGAATTCCCTATTGTTCTTCTTGTTTTAGATGTTTACAGTTCTTCCATTTATGAAAACAAAAATGTACTTTTATATATGTTTATTTACATCCTTAAAGTGACAGAAATTCTTATTTTGGGGTTAGCAAGTGGTCTGAATGTAGTACTTCATCCATAGTATGTTAGACATCTATGTTGTACTATTTTTCTCAAATTAGGGTATTTTTGTAATCTGCATTGTCTTTCTATGACGAACAAATAAAAGTTCAAATTGGGATAAGTCCTTTTATTAGACAGTGGAGACAGGCACAAATAATCTGGATTTTTCGATCATATACACCAGTAATAGTCATTAGCAGATAACCAATAATATTGCAGCAGTTTGTTACTCTTGCTATATTGCTTCCCTACGCCAAATTTACTTAGGCTAGGCTACCCCTATTTCTTGCACCCTGGATACTAAAATACCCTATGAGATACACATCCTGTCTATTATTTCATGTAACTGTATTTCTGAGTCACTAATGTGATTCATCTGAGTCACAATTGTCTGCGTCAGTAAGTTCTACAGGGACTTATACTACTATGACTCACACCTTTCACATTTTAGTCATAAGAGAGGAACTAGAGTCCTATCTTTCCAGTCTGAACACGACTTGGACTCTCCTCATTTGGCAAGGGCCCAATTCCCTACTTATATAACCCTCCTACCTGGATAGATAAGTTATATATTATCTAATTTCATGTTTGCTGATTTTGGGAAATGAGTTCCTCAAACTCTTAACGAGTCCAGTTGCAACAGCTTGCCTTATTATATTTCAAAATTTATGAGTTTTCTTCCATAATAGTATTTGGCTTACGATCAAATTGTGTATAGCATTACACAACTTTGTGACATCGTTTTTCAATAAAATAGGCAATCCCTAGAAAAAAAAAGAAGACAAATTTAAACATTTAATTTACAAACGTGTTAAAAACTATTTTATTATGTGGGTAGGTTATCAGTGTAAAAAGGAAATTAGTTCAAATTATGCTTGGTGACTGAGCATCATTTCAAGTACTAAACTAAAAAAATAATGAGCCACCCTTAAAGTTATTTGTTAAGGATTAAATCGTCTTTGGCTTCGGAGGGAGGGGGATGAGCATAATGACTTATTATGAATTTTAAAATGCTTTTTAATCACAGTGATTCTAGTGGTTTTGTCATGACTAGTGACTGCTATTATAGATTGTGCTTTTTTGCTCCCAATTTTCCTTTATATGAAGTTTTTTTTTTAAAAGAAACAATAATAAAAAATAAGAACATTTTTTAAAGGTTAAAAACTTATCGGGTCCACCCATAGACTTAGAAAATCACTGAATAGCTGATGTTTCTGTCTTCAATACTTCAAAAAATTATTATAATAATATAAACAAATTTGTTTACAAGAAATAAAGATAGTCTAAATTTTGAAAATTCCTCACATGGCCAACAGATGGAACTTATTCAACTAATAGGCTATGTAACAATTTTATTCTATTTTCCGCTAGAGAGTAAATTATGCATTGCAGAAACGATAAAGCGAAGTCGCTATACGACTGCCAACGACTGTGAGACTTAAATCTGATTCATTAGCGGAATCTTGAACAACCGTATATACTAGTGTCTTAAAAAATTGGAGAAAATCGCGAATTCTATTTTTAATGAAACCGACTACCATATGCAGCTATGCAGTTTTTGTTGATAGTAGGTTCCAGATTAAAAAAATAAGCAGGGGGGGGATCAGAAGAAAATCAACTAAAAAAACTATAGCACTACACAGCTGAAGAAGGTGGAGCTTCTCTTTGAAGGTTTAATTTTCTTTGGGTATCAGTTGATTAATCTTGATTGTTTGAATCATACAGACGAAATATTTTGCTTATTCGTTTTCACGATTCAACTTGGCAACACTGACAAAAAAGGGATATTGCCCTTAAAACGTCATAAAATGGGGAAAAATCGAAAAAAAAACTTTGAAAATTGCAATTTTCTGGTATAAATAGACTTCAGGTGGGTCCGAGACAAAAAAGTTTTTGTTTTGATGTCCTTCATACATGAATTATAGTTAGTTAATACGACTGCATACGTTGTTGTATTCAAAATATTCAAAGAATCATCCTTATAATTGCGTTTGACTTATGAAGTTTCGAAATTTCCTCTAATGGTGCAAGTTCAAGCCTCACTTCTAGGCAATATTGATAATTCCTAGAAAAGAAAAGAAAAGAAAAGAGTGACTTATAAATAAAAAAACCCTTTTAAAACTACTTTATTTTGGGGTTATCCGTTTAAAAAAGAAAATCAGTTCAATTCAAGATTGGTGACTGAGCATCTTTTCAATATTAAGCTGAAAGAATGATGATTTTAATCCTTAACTTCTTTATATTTGTTAATGATTAAATACAAAAAATAAAAAAAATTCCAACTGAAAGTAAGGAAAGGTATCAAAATATAAAATGAACAGAAATTATTACGTGTATAATGGGGGTCAACCTATCCTCAATTCTTCACTCTTCACGCTAAAATTTTAAGCATTAAAAAAGCTTCTTATTGTTCTGATTAAACGCGCCTTGTATTTAAGGAATGGCTCTTAAAGAATGGCGAAAAAAAGTCGAACTTTAGCGTAAAGAAAGAGATATTGAGGAGGGGATAACCGCCCTCATATACGTAAAAATTTCTATTTGTCTTTAGTTTTGATGTTGCTTCTTACTTTCAGTTGAAAAAACATGTTTTCCATTTAATTTCTGATCATTTTTTAAGTAAGACCGGGAAATCTGGAAGTAAGACCGGGAAATCTCCCCCTACCTGAAAAATTACTTCCCCTTACCGAAAATTCCTCTATGGAAAGTTCCTCCGACTTAAAATACTCCCACCAGAAAAATCCTTCCAGACAATATCTTCTCACTGAAAATTTCCTGTAAGCTTTGCAAGTAGGTTTTTCTGTGTTGAAACCTATAATTAAATTCTAAGTATCTGTCAAAATTCCATTTCTTAGACGAGGCCCATTTCATTGATTACTACATTAATTCTGAATATTTGCTATAATTTCAAGAAGTTGACAAATTAAAATAGAGCAGTTCTGTCAAATGGCCTGATGTGTATCTGCATATTGTGCTGAATATAAGTTACCAATTTAGATTACTTGAACCAGTTCGAATTCTGTATCTGTCCTCACCATATGTACATTCACTGTATTATATGTATAAATAAATATTTTATACTCTAAACATAAACTATGTGCTGGTTAGAGACTCTAGACATCCTCCACCGGCAGAACCCAGATAATAGGCCAACGCTACCATAAGACTCCAAAGAGAAGAAGTCACAGTTTACAAAGTAGTACACAACTTCACAGAGAAGTAGACAATTCACAGAAAGGTGACCCAAAAGCTTACATCCCCCCGGAAAATTTTTTTCAGACGATTCCGGCTGAAAAATGTTCCTTAGCACTCTTTCTTCTGAAAAAGAATTTAATTTCTGATTGCTTTTCAAAACATGTTAGAGACCCTCGTCCGTGGGAAATTTTTGACGCATATCTTCCCCCCCCCTAGTATGAATTTGCTCCCACATAAAATACACACTGGAGAATTTATCCTGCGAAAAACTCCCCCATGGAGAATTTCCTCAATCAAAAATCCCCCCCCCCTCCTGCAAAAGGATCCTCTAGAAAATTTAAACTCGGGTAAAATTTTCTTCGAACATTTCCCCTTAACATCTCCATAAGTAGAATTGATTTGGCAAAGAGAAAGTAAGACAAATAAAAAGAATCCCCTATAGGAATTCTCTTAAATTTGCCTAATATATGCTTTTCCCTGAAAAGTACACCCTCCGCAGCTCCCCTACCCCCCATGGAAAATTCTCTTTGTGGAAAATCTCCCCGCCTGAAAAACGTCTCTATACTTCCCAATAACAGATACTACACGCAGGAAATGGGCAAATTTCATAACTTCCATACCTTTTCAAAGGGTTTGTGGATTGGGGGTCATGTTATCCCGACTGGCATGGTTACTGAAGCTTTCAACTATGCTGACCAATATGGCTACCTCGAAATTTTGATCAGACAGCTTTGCGGATAACAGAGGCGTGGGATGGGGGCTAGTTACCCTCCAATCTTTTTGGTCACTTAAAAAGGGCACTAAAATTTTTAATTTCCGTTCAGATGAGTCCTCTCCCAATATTCTAAAACTGTTGGTTCGATACGATCCTCCCTGGAAAGAAAAAAAACATGCATCCGTGATCTTTTTTCTGGCAAAAAATACAAATTCTACACTTTAACAGATGGGAGCTTTTTTATTATGAAAAGAGTAGGTGACATTAATTAAATTATGAGATATTTTTAAAGAAAATTTGAAAGTCACCGAGAGGAGAGGAGGTGGAAAAAAAAAACAGATGGGAGCTTGAAACCTCTAAAGTAGAATCCTAAGATATGCTGAATCTGATGGTGCGATTTTCATCAAGATTTTTTTTACTTTTAGGGGGATTTCCCCCTCCCCTTTCGAGAATCTGGCACATTTTCTCAGTTCCCTAGATTTTGACGGGCAACACTAAATTTGATGAACTTTATATATTTTGAACAAGCTAATTCTTTTAATGTATCTATTAATATCAAAATTTCATTTTTACAGCTTGTTAATGTTGAGTTGCATCGTTCCTTACTTATATTTCGTTACCACAAACTGTTTGATCAACTAATCCTTGGATTTTGAGGGAGGAGGAGGGGTATAATGAATTAACAGGAATCTGGAAATATTTGTAATCTTAAAGTGATTATGTAGGGATTCTTTGTTGTGAGTTGTGCAAATTTCCCTCTTCTCCCACCTTTTTTTTTTGCACGACCAGTTTTTAAATAAATAATAGCAATAAATGCGAATATTGTTTTATGTTAAAAATATCTATTGAACCTACTCTTAGGCTCAGAAAAATAGTGAGTGGCTGGTACATAAGATGAATATTTCTGACAAAATAGAATACTAATATAAAGTTATCATGTTTAAGGTAAAATTAAGATAGTCCAGAAACTTGAAATTTTCCCGAAAGGTTGAATCTCATTCATCGGATAGGCCCTGTGGTTATCTCATTTTGTCTCCACATAGAGAGTAAATTGTTCGTAGCAAAGCCGATCAAGCTACTTCGGTAAATAATTTGTGACTGGTAAATGTGATTTAAAGGAGAATTCTTAGACGAAGTTTACGAAGATTTCTAAAACAAGATGCTCATTGGAATGCATATCTAAAAAAATACTATTGATATTTTCTACAAATATAACGATATGTGTCCTTTTACGTGTTTTTATTCTTCCAAAAAAGGACATTTGCCCCTTTACCTCCCCCTTTAGGCGTCTACTTGATAAAAGTATTGAGTACAATGAAAATATAATCAGGTTGTTTTGTGGAAAAGCCTTTTTTTGTGTAATTTCTGTAAAAATAAAAAAAAACTAAATTTGTGTAACTGCAGTTAACAAATGTCAAATCATTCTTAGTCCAACAAATTAGAGATAAAACCAAGTTTAACTTTCCCTTCAGTATGACCACTATAAATCACACAGCCATATCATCCGAAGTAACTGTCATTGTTTCAAGTTTGAACATCTTTGACCCCTCAAAAATCACTGGATATAATGCAAGTCAAGATTACTATAGGCAAAATGTAGAATTACACCATAATATGTTTCTTTTAGCAAACTGAGAACCAAAGAATAACTGTTTGAGCAAAAGGCTGTGAATGGCCCAAATTCAAAGAAGGGCCGAGACAAAAACTAGTCTCGAGCAAATGACAGTTAAGAACTAAAACAGCGCTAAGCAAATAACACACAAAGTTCGAGAGAAGATGAGGGTCGACTTGTCTCTGGAGCTAGTTGGAAAGGAAGGAACTGAGTAAGTAAGCTTTTCTTTACCTAGTATAATAGCAACCACCTGCCTGTCTAAATTTCTTTAAATGTAATATTCAAATTAAATTATAAAACTGTAAACCCTTTTCATCAATTGGTCTAAACCCAAAATATCATACGTCTCTTTTGAAATAAGTTATGAATTGAATCCCCTGAGCCCCTTTTTGGCCCTAACTTTAGTTAGAGAGGTACTTTCCCTTTTGGAAACTTGCCCATTTGGTTTGATAGAAGTTTATGTGTTGCGGATAATTTAAGGTAGCCCCTTGGATTTGTTCTGATTAATTAAAAGATACATGATCTAATTAAGATTAATTAGAGCACAGCAAAGGGCTGTGATCACCCTTGTAAATAACTCAAGATTCTTGTTATATTTTTACTTCATTTGGTTGTGGGTCTTATAATTTCGCATTTATACTTTCTTTTTGTTAAGGCTTGGTCTCTCTGAAAACCAACATTGTAAAAAATAAAATAATCTACGATTAATTAAATTAAAGAACTCAAGTGAGTGTCTTCCCAGAAGCACAAAATTGGTGGAATAAACTTAGAATAGATGGGTTTAAGGTGGAAAACCCCAAAACAAGGAGTGGAGCCTTTATTAGCTGTATACCCTTTCCACGGTTAGCGTTTCGAGGAACTTAAGCACGGAGTTTATAAAATAAGTAACACAGAAATTGGAATTTCTTGGACTCTAGTTTTGCTTACCTCCTATGTTGATTTTCCAACGTTATACGGAGGAGAGTCCTATCCTCTTTTGCTCGTTCTTTCCCTTCCTTAATCCATTCAAGGCTGTAGATACAGCTAGGTGGTTTTGATGTTATACAGAGAGGCTAGGGAAAGGGGAATAATATTGTCAAACTAAGAATTTTAAGTTCCTTTAAGTAGAAGGAAATTAAATCAAGGATTTTTCCTACTGAAGTTGAATATTTTATCTGAGGTCCAAGGAACACTGATTCCAGTTACAAAAACAACTAGTAAGTACCTTGTTTTGGGTTAAACTGATAAATTTGTGTCTAATCAATTGTGTTTATTTGGAATTTTGGCTCACCTTAAAAGCTATAGTTTGGACTAAAGAATTTTAATACCCCAGGACCTAAGCCTTAACTAACTATCCAAGTCTGATATATTCAGTTAGAGTTTCAATAGCCCTAAACTTAAATTAATTCTTTTTCTCGGTGATGGCGCTTGGAAAATAGACGCAACCTCCTTGGAACGACAGAAACACACACAATATAAGACTATTCAAATCTGAAGATAGCCATTGGGAAGGCTTCATATAATAACAGGAATTATAACGTTCCTTTTTTTTTTTATCAAATTTAATAATAAAATAAAGTTGTCACCGAGTTCTGAGTACCGATTCGAACTATTTGCTTCCGTTAAGAGCGTTACCAGTTGATTGATTGTTCCTCTAAGAACTTTGGGTAAAAATACTTCTAAATATAATTTAATACGTTCAGAAGGAGCGTTTAGAGGGAGAGATTTACCCAGAGGTTGCTTAAGAGCAGCAATCATACTTAGTTTTTAGTAATAAAAATAGGTCAATCTTACAACTGGTGTCAGCGGTACTCAAGTTCGTTACAACTTTCGTTTAATTGGATGAGGATAAATGAATTTATAAATTTTGTCAGATTTAGTCCTTTTTCTCTTCCAAGGAGGTGCAGGTTTGGTTTTTCCAGTGGTTGTTTCTTTCCTAGCAGTGACGGTAAGGTTTGAAACAGTGTTCATTTGAGTAACAATTTTTAAACAGTTTAACTTGGAAGAAAATTTGACAGCTTTTACCATTCTAAAATGTTTTCTCTCTTCTTCTTTCTCTTTCTTACAAGTTCCAATATCCGTATCATCTGTAGCTTAAGTCCTTTTAGTACCAGTGCCATAGGTTAATCATCTTTAAGAGTGTGTGATCACACTACTAGCCTTTAGGATTAATTCAAAGCGAGATATTGAACTATTCCTTGCACAATTTATAGACTAATTCACTTTAGAGACTTAAAATCCTTTAAAGGTTCAAAATGTTTCCCACACTAAGAGTTTACAAAGAAAGAACCATCATAAGTTCAAATGAAAACTGAATCAGAGAATTAGAAATCCCGTTAGAAAAAGCTCAGGAAGAGAAAATAAGATTAGAAGAGAGTGCGCAATCTTGAATAAGCGCTCAAGAAGAGCAATATAGAGGCAGCCCTATTGTAAATAGACTTCAAAATCTGTTCGTAGAACAAGCACCCTCATCTCGTTGCTAACATACCCAAATGATATTCACTCATCGATTACAACTCTTGAATCAAAACAAAAATACAAAGGAGTTAAGAAAACAGTAATCCTTCTATGAATAATCAAGCTATTTGCTACACACGGGGAGAAACTCAAAGATTTGTGACTAGTTTAAATATTTCTAAAATCAGAAATCTAGACCATTTAGAAAGACTTCTAAAAGAAGTTTTTTTACATGAAAAACCAGCTGCACAAAAACTCCAAGAACTCTTATCCGGGAAACAAATACCTTCTAATAGTACATCAATTTTACTCCCGAATTAAGGGAAAGACACTAGATTATACAAAAATTCTCCTTGTTTAGGGGCAGACGACATAACTATTAGTGTTTTTAAAAGTGGTATGCTTCTTTCAATCACAAGCAGTGTATTAGAACAAGTTAAACTAACAGATGATAAGAACAAATTATTAGCGCTGGCAATAAGATTTGAAATTCCCTTCAAATTTAGATGAAAGTATTTGTTGCGTTGGGTTACCTGAAAATAACACTGAACCGAGTTCTTTTCCGTTTATGTAGACTGCTGAAATGGCAGATCATATTTTTTGTAAAATGTTTTCTTGATAGTGTATGTCAAAGGAGTTTATTAAAGGACGAAATATTTCAAAAATGTCCAGAGAGTGTTTGTGGACGCCTTAAAACATCTATCCGAACCGTGAAATCTTTACGTGGAGAGACCTTACCACTAATAGGGGAAATAAATGTAGCATTCTGCATTGCAGATGAGACAAATCGTAAGGAAAGAATATTTTGGAAATTTTTTAGTGGTCTTGGAGTTGAAATTTTATGTAATTATTGGATATGATATTCTAAACAAGTTAGATTATATATTAAATCTGCGGAATAATAAAATTTCTTTAGGAAAACCTAGTAACCAAGAAATAAATTATCTTGCATTCTTTGCTGAAGAGGTTTCAGGTCGGGGTATGGCATATATAGCAAAGCAAACTTGTATCCAGGCCAATTGTTTTAAAATCAATAAACTCAAATTGTCAAGTCTGTCAGAGACCTTTGTCGCTCATGAAGACACTTTAATGTTTACTCCGAATATTGAGACACAATTACATATTTCCCCATCGCTATGTGAAACCTATAATAATTCACTATAAATAGTTTATTTTAATCCTGGTGATGAACCTCTTAACTTACCACGGGACAAAACGGTTGGTACATATGTGGGTTATAAACAGTGATTATATGAAAATTTCAACCCTTTTAGCAGCAGGATTAACAGAAAATACAGAGGAAGCCTTTTCTATAGAAGCTCATGGAATAAAATGGGAAGATCACGAATTTTTGAAGAGATTTAATACAGACCCTTTAAGCCCAGAAAGAAAACAAATTGTAGAAGCACTTTTGTTAAAAATAAAACCAGCTTTTGCAACTGGACATTATGAGGTAGGACAAATGACCTTCCCAGATATAAAGTACAAATAGAACTAGACATACCTATTAAATGTGTTAAACAATTTCCTTTGCCATTTTTAGTGACTAAGTGTTTGCAAAGACTACGTGTTTGCAAAGACTACGTGTTTGCAAAGA
>JAQQPU010012755.1:0-10436 GCA_029168905.1 Artemia sp. Kazakhstan ARC1039
CATCACTCCCCCTGGATCCGCCACTGTTCACTGTTCTAGCCATAAGCTGAAATTGGAAAACTAGGAGAAAAGAGTACAAGATCACTCTTCCCTTTTGAGATGTTTTCCCCCTTTATCTTAAGCTATGAAGTTTTTCTGACGCTAGTAACTTTCGATGAGTTATTTTAAACTTTATGAATTTTATGTGTGAGGAATCAAGCAATTGAAGGACCCTGTATTTTGAACAAAAATAAAAAATAAATTCATCTAATGTATGCAATATTGTCATTTCTTTTACATTGGTTTCTACTAATGAGAGTCAGGGTTG
The DNA here is from genome assembly GCA_029168905.1 of Artemia sp. Kazakhstan ARC1039. Lineage (NCBI taxonomy): Eukaryota > Metazoa > Arthropoda > Branchiopoda > Anostraca > Artemiidae > Artemia > Artemia sp. Kazakhstan ARC1039. Next base: position 308 of record JAQQPU010012755.1, read on the forward strand.
TTACTAGCCAAAATTTTTATGGGGGGGGGAGTGAGGAATATTACCGACTGGCTGGTCATTTTTACGTACTGTTTTTCATCAATTATTAGCATAATGTCCGTTTTGGATACGATGCGTAAAATCACTGCACGAGTCAGTAAAACCGCTGAATTTATGGACCGTGATTGAGATTTCGGTAAATATCATATAACGATTTCCATACTTTTTAATTAACCAAATGAAAAAATATGGCAATATGGGTAAAATCACGGCAAGCTTCAGTAAAACTGCTGCGTTTACCGACCAAATTCGAGATTTCCGTAGATTACATGTCAGTATTTTCATGGTCTTATTTAACCAAACAACAAAAATTTGGTGGACTCGGAAAAATCGTGGCATTTTTTTACCGACGATTTTACCGACTTATTTTTTTTACAGAGTGCCCAAAATCATTGGGCCATATCCCCCTCCGCATATGACAGCCCTGATGAGAGTCACTCCTTAAAAACAGTTGACTATCACTAATTACTTGATTTTGCAAATTTGAGCCCACGTCATATTGTTTGAACAAAGCGATTAGTTCCTCGAAGAGAATAAATCTTTCAGGCTATTAAACGGAGTGAAGATAAAGAGTCAATCAACACATTTTCGTTTAATATAAGATTCATATTATTACAAACTATTCAATTTTTATTTTCAGCCATCGTACGAAGAAACCAAACTTCGTTTCTTCTATTGACAAAGTCGTATGGGGAATTGTAGCCAACCATATACCATGGAGCATACTGGGCATCAGCAACGCCATCTGTTTCTAGTACTTGGTAAAGAGAATAACCTTCAGTTATGAAATCATTTTCAGATGCATATCCTGAGAATTGCCTAGAATCAGGATAGTATATTAAAATACGAAACTATAAGGATTTAAAAAGAAATCAGTTAATAATTTATCGGGTTTAATCAACCTTTTCTAAATGAATACCCCAAAGAGGTCGGGCAGCTTACAAGAGTGGAAACTGTGGAATAGTGGAAACTTGGAAAATTATCTAAGCCATTCAGCGCTTAGTGTCTAATGCCATTTTTTACAAACTCTGTATTTTTTTTTTTACAGAAACTGAGATTGGACATTTTATTCAGTGCCAATTACGCTTATTACACTAATTTTGTCATATAATTATACTTAAAAAATGCCAAGAAACGCCAAACACTAGACGAGGCAGTTGATTTATTTTATTAACACTAGTGGGTATTTACACTTATGTAACTTACCTATACTCTTTAGAATAGCCCTTAACTTGGGGAGTTTCATCTGTGTTTAATCAGCTTTGTTTTTTAAATTTAGGCGGTTAACTTAGAAGAAAATATCCATTAGCATTTAATGGTATTGGAAGTGAAAAAAGATTTTTGTTTCCCTGTATCACAAGTAGGGGCTCTATTAAAATCCCATTTAGTCATCAAACGACGCTTAAAAAATGGAAATTTTCCTTTGCTATTTTAGTTTTTGGATAAAGAATGAAAAAATTAACCAAAACAGCAATTCTCAATCGTAGCATTTAATTAGCCCTGCCAGTCATTGGCACCCTCTCACAAAACGGGATAAAGGAGAAGCGCTAAGCTACATACTTGCTACTAATCTTTACAAAGAGATCGGGAAATTTAAATGTTGACAACAGCTTCTTGAAGTTGTCGCTGCTGCAGCACCGCTTCGGGATAAGTGAAGAGGCTCAGCACCATTTTATGACCAGATACTCCACTGCTTATAATTTAGTCAATGTACCTGTAAAATTTTGCAGTTTATCGATAAAGGGTTTTCCTTCTCTGTGCCAAATCTTTCTAATAATTTGCCCCTTTTTAATCCAGCTTTGGCATTAGACTCACCAGACAGAAACACCCTATTTGTCTTAAGAACTTGTCTAATTTTTCTTTTAATTGTGTGTAAAAATTTTCTAACTTAGTACCGTTTCCGATAGTCTATTTTACATGTGGTGTACCTTTATGCCTGATAACTTGCACTTTCTAGCCATAGAGTGTGCAACTCAAATTTATATAACTACACATTCCCAACCTAAGCAAGACATGGGAGCTTCTTGATTCATTATAATTCACTGACTATGTACCCAATCCTTTCTACCAAACTAAATTGGATCTGATATCGCCTAAGTTAACGTGTCCTAATCCTTTGAGTTAAGTTTCCAAGATAACAAAGAGATCTAGTTCTAATTGTTTCAATTCACAAGTCAAAATGTCAATAAGATAATTTTTTTTTTAATGTCCTAACGTTCGATTGGTACATTTCATATTACTTAAGTTTTGGGAGATTCTGGGATGCCCAACCGGTTCTGCCTCTAGACAAATAGTTATTTCCAAGTACACATAAAACAATTAGTATGAGTAGATAGCAAGGAGTTCCTATGACTTCCAGTAGAATGGAAGTTGTTAAGAATTGGTGCTCCTGTATATCTTACATGGTTGTTGTTGAGCAAAGATTTTTCATGCTCTTTTGTTAACAAAATTCAGTTTCTCCTTAGGAACTGTCCAGGCCCAATAACATCCACTTGCTTGGAAATTTAACTTAGAATCACCCCTAAAACAAATTCAGTCAGCCTATAATGAAAAAGTAGAATAAAAATATAATAAAAGTAGAATATCTTTTAAATGAAAGTAATGATCAATATAAAATTTAACACAGACAGAAGTTATTCCTTATATTTTGGGCTATCGTGGGTACGGTAAGTTATTCCCTCCTCGTTTCCTTAATTGTCACTTTAAAGTTTTTTCAGGCCTATTAGTGTAAAGAGTGAGATATTGAGGAAAGGGCTCAGTAGCTTGTTTATGATTTAAAATCATAAAATAGAACTTAAAAGGTCTGCTGTGCATTCAGAACTTTTTCTTCTTTTGCATACCGCGGGTAAATTTTATCATTGGTCCTTTTAAATGACTTTCAATGGTTCCTAAATAGTAATTTTCCTTATACTTTTTCCTCCTTTCGAAGTTCTGCGTTTGCAACTATATTACCAGCATGCTAATTTTAAATCAAGTTCAAAAATACTGTTTATCATTTTCTAATTATAAAGATGTATGGATTAGCTTACCTTGAATATAGTTCGATCTCTGGCCTATCTTCAATATAAACAGCCGGGTTAGTGGGTAGAGGCGGACTTGCTTGGAACTCCTCCGGTACAAAAAATGACATTGTGAATGTTTGTTTGCAATTTGGTCCTTCTCCAGGTATAATGAGAGTTGTAACAGGGGCTGTCATCGGAATTACGACCCCTAAAAATATGATGACAAGTAAACTCGAGATAATTTGATGTTAAGTTTCAACCTTTCCCCATTTGGAATGGCATACTTTTTATGTCATAATTCAGTAAGTAAATATTTAAATTTCTTGGCCTATAATCCTAATTTTAACCAATTTGCATTCTGATTCGTAAATATTTTTAAATACTTCATGTTAAAAAGAAAAAAAAATAATAGCTTAAAATTTAAAAGTATGTATTGTGTTTTTTTAGTGATATTAATTTGTCAATGACATCAAAACAAACACATTTCTGGTACCCCCCACCTTTACATGGAACAGTTTTAAGTTCAAAAATGGGTATTTAATGGGTGCCGTAAGTTTTTTTTTCTGTTTTTTTCCCCCGTTGCTTTTCTTTAAATTTGGCACTATCTAGTACCAAAAACTGCAAAACTGAATTAAATTGAAAAATTAAAATTATTAGCAAAATTTTAGCAAGGAAAAATTTAGAAAAATTAGCAAAATTGAAAAATTCGATTCTCAATTTTTCAATATATATTTGGTTATATAATCATCTACTTAACCAATTAAACCAATCAGAAATAATTTGTACTGTTCTTGCTACTTTTAGGGCTAACTGTTTGAATATTTGTTTTTGTTAATTGCTTCATAACACTTTATAAGATAAAAATTACTATCCTTTCTGGAATATTAGGGTCTATAAGCATTTTTTCAAGTGCCTCTCTTTATTAGATAGCCACTAGAACATATTCTCGTAGAATCTAGTAACCATCCTAGCTGAGTGGTTAGTGCGCTAGAATTGGAACCCTTTGTCAATGAGGACAGGGCTTTGAATCCTAGTGTCACTGGCTGTTTGGTATGAACAGGGGTAAGTAGCGTGACTCTTTTATAGCTCAGCCAGGGTCAACCCAGCTCTAACTAGGTACCTGGAGAAATCTATAGATGGTAAATAGGAAGGGTGTGCGCAAGCAAAGGATGGCTGACCGTCAACCCCCAATCTCTCTTTTTTATATCTTTATTAAAAATTCACCATTTTTATTTCTTACAAAAGTGATAGGATGAAAAGCTAAAAAATACTTTATTGCACTACTTTAAGAATGATAGGTCTCATTCTCATATGTTCCTCATTATATTTAATCTTGTTTAATTTAAATAATAAAATTTCCAGTTCACATATTTTGATAGATAATATGTAAATAAAATACTTGTTAACCTATAAGAAGCTTCAAACTTAAAAGTCAAACTTCAGGGATTCAGTCTCTTTTATTTTAAGTTTTGTTTTTATTCTTTACTTTCATTGCTTTTTATTATTCTATATTTTAGACGAAAGGTTTTTATGTAAAGGATAAATAACGGTTAAAATTTGTTGGCTTAGCCTACAATAAACAAAATTCTAATGCATTATTTCATCTATTAATGCAAATATGCCACAATGGTAACTTCTCTATTTTATATTTTCTGTTTTAAAGACTAATTACCCCGTTTCCAAGATAATTTCGATGTTAAAAAAAAAAAAAAAATCAATTTCTAATTCTCCAAAATTCCAAATAGCAAAATTTTATCTATGTATTTCTAAATAATATTGATTTAAAAAGTATAATGCTAAAGTCAATATTTTAACATAACCTACGTAGATTTTTGCTAAAATTGGACTGCCACCCCAACCACCTTTATTTGTCGCTAAATCTTTAAACTGACGAAAAATATTCTTTAGCTTAAAAACTGCGTATCATTATTTGAAATTTATATCATATTCAATAGGGGTTCAAATCTAGACCTACAGAATATTTTTCTATCGTAACTTTATGTAACTATTTTTTTCCTTTTGAAAAATTCAAAAACCTTTATAAAGTGAACTTAAATGTGCTTGGATATTATATCAGAGCTAAGTACCATTTATTCTCTTGGCGTTTCTTCATTTTTTAGTTGATTTGTTTATTTAATTTAAGGTTTTTTTTAAGCAGTGGCTTAAGTAGTGCTGCCAGCATTTTTCAATTTCTTTGATTGGAGATTTAACAGCAGAAATAATTGTTCTCAGAGTAATACTCACTTGATATTTTTTTTTGTGTAAGCTACAGTATCATGTACAAACAAATATTACAAAAAATATCCTAAATTGTGGTGTTTAAGGTTTTTGGTTTTTAAGCTCGGCTTCATCTTTCTAGCTTTTGCACCTGCAAGCGGGATCCCAGTGTGACTACATTTGTGTGGTATTTTGTCACCATATTTCACTATTTTAGAACCTATAGAAATCATCGAACATATTTTTTCGAATGTGAGATCTTTCTTTTATCCTTTGTTGCATAGTCAGACGGGTCCCCAGAACTGTTCGGGGGGTGGGGAATGGGGGTTCAATAATGCAAAATCTTGGGAGTTCAATAAGCATAATATTTCCTTTCAAATAATAAAAGATATTTAGATGGCCTTCTGGTGATAAATTATTTTTAGAGACTTTAAATAAAATATATCCACCAGAGTTAAAGCTGGAATCCAGTAAGGGGAATGACAATTATGACCATTTTCTAGATTTAGATATTAATGTTGTACCTAATAATACACTATTTTTAACAATATATTATAAAACAGACGATTCTAATTTTGAAATAGTTAATTTCCCATTTCCTAAAAGTAATGTACATTCGAATATAACATATTCATCGTATTTTTCCCAACTATTTAGATATGCAAGAATTTATACTAATTACATCGATTTTAAAAGTAGTTGTAAAATACTTAGCAATAAGCTAATCGTAAGGGGTTTTTCCGCCAATAAACTGGCTTGGCAATTTAAAAAGTTTTGTTTTCAGTATAATCAACTTTTAAATAAGTATAATAAAAATTATCCAGATATTCGGAATGATATTTTGAGGCAGCCTGTTGGATGAATATTTTTTCTCTTCCCTGTATAATTTTGGAGTTAAGGGTTTGTTTCGACATATGCAGGTAAAGAATAGCATAGGATATTTGGAAATTAATTTGTAGAAATTGAGCGAAAGCGAAAAGGTTTTGGTTGACAGTTAGTGTTATGCAAATAGGGGGAGTTATACTGGCTGAAGTATATTATTTCAGAGTTGGGATGTGTTTAGTTTGATTTAGTGCTAGGTGAATGTTGGTTAAGGAAGCTTGGAAATTATTTTTTGGGTATATTTTTATATTTTTGGTTATTTTGTTTAAGCGCCAAAACCTATATAGGCAATGAGTTTTCATCTGAGGAGCTCTGACATGTCGTGATTACTAGGGGAATATTAAAATGTTGTAGATTTAAGGTGCTATGGCTTGGTTTTGGGCCAATGACTTATACTTATTAGTGCTGATTTTGCTCTATTTTGGATTTGATTTTTGGATTAACAGGTTGGATATACTGTTTTGTCCTAGGTGATTGGATGGATGAGTAAGGTCTTGTTCACCTTGTTCAAGTGCTCATTTATCTCCGTTACTAAATTAGGAAGACATTTTTTTTTTTTTATATATATACCAAGTAATTACCTCTAGTACATTATAAACTAACTTTATTTGATAATTTAAATAGGAAATGCCAGAAAATTCAAAAAATGGGATTTTAGGGGGCCCTAGCCCCAAAACCCAATCCAAGCGTATGTCACTGAGATTAGTGTTTTAATCTCTTTCTGTTATCTTTTTGCACAAGTTAAGTGTTTTTATCCTCTTTTCTTGTTGTTAATAAAAACTTCAAGACGTGAAGTCAAAATCTTCCGGAATTTTATCTTACGTTGTTTCATTGTCGAAATTCAGAGTTTTAGCTGTTATTTATATATTTTCATGTCACTTAACATCAATGTTAAGCTTGAAACCTATGTAATAGGGTTTTCTGATACGCTGAATCTGATGGTGTGATTTTCATTAAAATTCTTTCACTTGTAGGGGATGTTTCCCCACTCTTTAAAAAATCAGGTAAATCTTCTCAGGCTCGTAGCCTTTGATGAGTAATACTAAACTTAATAAAATTTATATGTTTAGAATCAGCATTATAAGCCCATTCTTTTGATACATTTATTGACATCAAAATTCCGTTTTTAAATTCCAGTATCGCTTGTTTTTTTTATTTATTTTTTTTATTACATATATGTTATTACGTATATGAGGGGGTTCTACCCTTAGTCAATACCACGCTCTTTACGTTAAAAGTTGAAACAATTTTAATTCACAAACCCCTGAATTACAAAGGCTGTTTAATTAGAATAGATAGCTCTTTTGAAAGCAATAAAAAAAAACTGTAGCGTAAAGAGCGAGGTATTGACTTGGGGGAGAACCCCCTCATATACGTAATAATTTCTGTTCGTTTTAAGTTCTAATGTTGCTTCTTACTTTCAGTTGAAAAAACTTGTTTTTAAAAAAATTTAATTTCTGATCGTTTTTTAAATAATGCTTGGAAATCCCGCGCCCCCTTCATAGAAATGTCCCTTAACCCAAAGTGACATACTCCACGGAAAGATTTTCCCGAGTAACCCCCTACTCCAGCCCCCCCCCCCACCAGAAAAAAATCCTTCCTGAAAATGTCTGTATACTTCCCAATAACCAATACAATATGTAAGCAATGGGCAAAGTTTATAATTTGCAGCCCTTCCCCTAGGAACTGCGGGGGATTAAGTCATCCTAAAAGACATATCTATTAGATTTCCGACTATGCTGAACAAAATGGCTATCTGAAAATTTTAATTGGGTGACTTTGAGAAAAAAATGAGCGTGGGAGGGGGCCTAGTTGCCCTCCATTTTTTTGGTCACTTAAAAAGGGCACTAGAACTCTTAATTTCCGTTCCAATGAGCCCCCCTACGATATTCTAGGACCACTGGGTCAATACGAGTACCCCTTGAAAAAAAAAACAAATAAACACGTATCCGTGATCTTTCTTCTGGCAAAAAATGAAAAATTCCACATTTTTGGAGATAGGAGCTTGATAGAACCTCTACAGCAGGGTTCTCTGATACGCTGAATATGATGGTGTGACTTCCATTGGGTTTCTATAACTTTTAGGGGGTCTTCTCCCCTTTTTTTGAAAATCAGCCAAATTTTCTCAGGCACGTAACTTTTGATGGGTAAGATTAAACTTGATGAAACTTATATATTTGAAATCAGAATTAAAATCTGATTCTTTTGATGCATCCATTGGTATAAAAATTTCGTTTTTTAGAGTTTCGGTTACCATTGAGCCGGGTCGCTCCTTACTTACAGTTCGTTACCACGAACTGTTTGACAATCACAAGCCGAAGACAATCATATGTTTGGTTCATTACTGCATAAAGATATAAGGTTATATTTACTAAGTGTGCATTTGCAACAGTGTAAGATATGGCTTTATTCATCTAATCTTTCTTGAAAACTCAAACTATGAAATATCAAAGAGGTAGTTGATAGCATTTTCATGAACTGAACGGAAAAAAAGGTTAATAAAGCTAGATCATGTTTTACGGACAATAGATGCCCAAAGATTAACATCTTTGGCAAGAAGCAAAGCAGTTCATCATTTAATGGGATCGAAAGTGGATTGAAGAAAGTGTTTAAGGGAAATTAGTACTTTATTAGAGCAATTAAAGAATGAAGACTTGAACAAACTTGGGTTGAGGACAAGCGTGTGCAGTTGTATGTTTTTGCCTCAGGTGGCTTGAGACTCATTTCTGCAATGAGTTATTCAGGTGGCTGAGGCATCAGACTCATTTCTGCAATGAGTATTCAGTAGTAATAGAAATGGCAGTTATAGTAACTCAAATCAAACTAATTTCTTACCATGTCTAATATGACTATTGGCCGATGAATAAACAATTCGCAAAATCAATAATATTGTTTATTTTTTTTAATGTGTCATGAATAGGTTAATACCGGCAACACTGATATAAAATACAGGTACAATAGGAGTAACTGGTATGAAAAATTAACTGTATACGCAATATATAATTTTCATCACTTTTTTTCAAATTTGAATTCTGAAGTGAAGAAAAATAATAGAAAGCATAAAATACCAATTCCTGAACTGAAGCCAGTTAATCTGAAAAATTTTGAAGAACAAATTGGTGTTATTAATTGGGAAAGAGCACTGAGTGAAGATCATCCGTCGGAAGCATTTGAAAAGTTTAACCAAATAGTGTCGAATATTAATAATAGCACGCGTCCACTTAAAGCAATAAACCCCAGAAAGAATAAACCGAGAAAACCATGGTGTGATGATGAGCTGCTTAATCTGTTTAATATGAGAAATTGGGTGTTTGAGGAGCATCTGAATCATTCGCAGAATAATGAGCTCCATGTGATGTATAAAGAGCTAAGGAATAGGGCAAATGTCATAAGAAGGTAAAAAAGCAAGTATATTTTGCAAATGTATTTGAAGAGAGTAAAGGTAACTAAAGCAACATGGCACGCTGTGAATGATCTTCTAGAAGGTCCTGCGATGCCATCAGAGCCAAAAATCGTGCTAAATAATGGGACCTTGGTAGAAACTGAGGAACTCTGCAACGCATTTCGACAATATTTCTCTGAAATTGGCTGCAAGATCATAGGCAGCGCAATTGCCTAAGTAAAGCACGATGTTGGCACAAAGTTTTATTTATTTAGACCAGGGCACTTCGTATCGAAGGAGTTGTCGTAGAAACTTTGAAAACGGCTTGTTTGATTGTAAATTGGAGTAGCTTGTGCCCTTTTTAATAGTCGAAAGTGATTGGAAAGCAACTAACACCCCTTCCACGCCCACCATTTCTCCAAACACATCCAATAAAATTTTGAGAAAGCTATTTTGTTCATCTTAGTTAATTTCCACATAGAAATTATGTTTTTTAGGAGGAAACTCCGCCACAGACCTCAGGGCAAGGGTTTTAAGTTATACCCTGGGGGCATATAAGGTTTTTATAGAAAGCGTTGTCGTACAAACTTCAAAACAGGCTCATTCG
>JAQQPU010012755.1:10446-20644 GCA_029168905.1 Artemia sp. Kazakhstan ARC1039
CAAGTTAAAGGGTGAAAGTGCGAAGTTAAACTTCGCACTTTCTCAGTTTTTGCGTTCCATGTAACACTTGTAATGGTTTTCAGTAGTGTTAAACCAACAGTGTAAGATATTTTTCTATTTTTTTCTTTTTTAAGTATATTACAATTTTGAAGAATTACATTTTTATTTTATTTTCTCACTTCTAATGTAGTTCACAACCGGTGAGCCGGAGGAACCAACGATGAAGCATTCTATTTACATTTTTGATTGAATTTATAATTTAATAAGTAAAGTAACACCTCTCCCTTCAAAAAATGAAAGTATTTAGAGAAAAAAAACTTTTTAACAATAATATGTACTTTCTTACCAATGGAGTGCTTTTCTTTTTTCATTGTGGACCTTGTTTGGTGCTCCTACTTGTACATTTTACAACCGTAAAATGCTGGTCCGAGCATTGCCTCTTTCTAAGTTCTAGTTTTCCAGGTTTCTAAAGTCTTTTGGACATTAAGAGGCTACTTTACCCTATTGTAATTAATCAAGTTGAATCTGAAGTTTTAAAGTCTCCAAAGTAACTTCTTTTGTCTATGGAGTGAATTCTGTTTCAGAATAGCAAATTTTAAGATATCAAAATTGTGTTGCTGCTTACAATTCCTGTTTCTAAGGCTTTTTAGGGTCTTTAAAATAAGGCTACCATGCAGTGCGGTAGTGTTGTCAAAATCCTGGAGAGAAGGGGGAGGGGGCAAAGTTGGAGCCAATTTTCAAAAATCAAGTAAAAATGACAGTAAAAACTAAAAAATAAGCAATATCGTACCATAAAGGTTCTATTTAGTACAATAAAAGTACTATAAAGCTACTTTGTAGTAATATAAAGGTAAATTTGGACTAAAAAACTGATCTGACTTTGTCGATGCTTGAATTATTCAGGTTTATGTTAGTTTTGACACGATTTTGGAGGAAATTATAATTCAGTTGGGAAGGGGAGGGGCTAAAAAGTTCCAGTTCATTTCTGAACTTTCACAAAGAAGAGAAAGTAGTCCCATTTTAGTTCTGAATTTTCTCAAAGAAGAAAAAAATTTCAAGTTCTGTTCTGACCTTTTTCCATAGAATATAGAAACAATTTATACTTAAATTTTGAATCTTTTCCCCAAGAAATGAAAAAGATCCACTTTAATTCCGAGTTTTCTCAAAAAAGTGACGGAAATTTCAAGTTTTGTTTTGAATTTTTCCCCGAAAAGAGAAAAAGTTATACTTTAATTCTGAGTTTTCTCAAAGAAGTGAAGAAAAGTTCAAGTTTTCTTCTTAATTTTCTCAAAGAAGAGAAAGAAAAAGTTACAGTTCAATTCTGAAATTTTCTAAAGAAGAGAAAAAATTTCCGCTTCAGTTCTGGATTTGCCTAAACAAGAAAGAGTTTCACATTAGTGCGGAATATTCTAAGCAAAGAGAGAGAAAAAACAGCTCAAGTTCTCTCCGGAATTTTGTCGGTGAAGAGAAAGAAGTCTCACTTCTGAATTTTCGGTCGAAGATTGAAAAAGTTATACTTCAATTCTGAATTTTTTCCAAGGAAAGAGAGAAAGTTCCACTGTAATTATGAGTTATCTCAAAGGAGTGAAGGAAAGTTAAAGTTCTCTTCTAAATTTTCCATAGAAGAGAGAAATGTTAATGTTCAATTGTGGATTTTTTCCAATGAACAGAAAAATGTTACTCTTCGATTCCGAATTTTTTCAAAAAGAAAATAAAGTTCTGATTTGTCTTCAGGATTTTTATATGGCAGTGAAAAAATANTCATTGGCCTGTACAAAGAAGGAAGACATATGAATTGCTTACTCAGAAATGAAAAACAAAAGAAAATTTAAAATGATCACTTACTCACATACGAGTAAGAAAATATAGTAAAAGAAAATATAGATAAAACGAAAAGTATAGAAAAATCAGTATAGAATATTTCTTGTATAAGCCGCTGATCAGTAGACATTGCTTATAATTAATTTAAAAAACTTTTTCCACAAAATAAGTTTTTCAAAGAAAAGTAAAGAACTCCATTAAACCAAAAATCACTAAAAATAAAATCAAATAATCTACCAAGCGTGAAACTACCTCAAATCAGCATCGATAAATAAATGAAACCCAAAACGAACAGAAATCAACATGAGTAGGCTCAAGACCCCTATGCCTTCCCGAGGTCAGAATATAATTTGCACTTTACTGAAAAAAAAATACAAATGAATGTGCATTGTCAGTTTAATATACATACACGGATATTTAGCAATCAAAATGTTAATATTACTTGATTTCTTAAAGTTATAAAAGTAAAAACATTTATATTTTTTTCAATAAAGTGCAAATTATCGTGGTATGGATAGCACTGATTCACTTTCTAGAAAGTTTAAAATTTTAAAGGTTGGTGAAATAAGAGAATATCAAATTGGAGTATTTGTATTTCAGTGTCTGAATGATCTTGCACCAGATTTTTTTATGAATCTTTTAAAGCCTTATTCGTTTTATCACGATTATTCGATTAGGAGTATGCATCTGTGCCACAGAATTTTTGCTTTTTTTGTAGATTTTTTTTATATTTTGCCATCATTTTTTTTAATTAATTTAATTATTATTCTTGTTATCCCCTTTTTTCCCTTTTTTCATATATGATCTTTTTAGTAAGAAGGGGGGGGGGTGGGACCTAAAAACATAAACTGTTAAATCATTTTAATTTTTAGATCACTAACCTGCTTCATTACCACCATCAATATAATTGAAAAGGGTACGAAAAAGGGGGCTCTCAACTTCTTCAAAGGTGAAAGCATCCATGGAAGTAGTGACCCATCTCTTCTGTTGGTATCGTCTTGCTTCATATTCCTAAGATATAGTTTCTATTAATGTATATACGTTGATCACACTTCTTTGAAGAAATAACCTCCACTGAATGTTATTCCGAACCTAACGGTTAGATTTAAGACATCCAATTCACCTGGGGGGGGGGATTATTTTTCAAATAGAAAATGTAAGAAAAAAGAGTTTACCATTATAGTTAGATTCATTGAGTGAATAATTAACATGAACTTCCAACTTATAAGAAATTCGTGTTTCTATAAAATTTAACTATTTAAAGCTGATAAACAATAACCGTTGTTTATCCAGCGTGTCAAATACTTCTGCCTAAGCTATTCAACAAAAGAAAGAATCAATTAAAGATTAGATACTTACTCACGAAGAAATTTCTTACATATAGAATATTTTTGGAATCTCTGCTTACCCAGTAATAGGTAGTGATTGTTTTTTGTTAAAATGTTTTTTTTTTATCAATCTTGACTTCAGAAACTTAATTTACTCATATATCAATTACTTACCACGCCAGTCTGTATAACTTCATATGGTGCCGTTTCGACTGCTGCTGATGCAATCCCAACCAATGACTGAAAATAAAAGTAAATATCCAATGAAAGTTTCTGTCAGGAAATTATGCTAAGATTATTGGAATTAAGTTGACTGTAAAAAATAAACACTAGATTATACTGGTATGAATTAGTAAAAACTTACATAAAAATAGTTTTAAATGTAGCAAAATGCTTAGGAAATTCTCGGGAGGCTCATGACAAATCAGCTAAGATGAAAAAAGAATACTAATAATTATTGCTTGCTAAATATAAGATAATTGATATTTCTTGTACAAAGGACGCTGCAAACACATAATGTGATTGAAACTAGTTGAAGGGATACAAGTTTTGTAACTCATGTTTCTACTAGGGTTTGGAATGACAAAAATTAGTCCCTTTCTTAGGAAGAGGCTTAACTTCTGATTGGTCAATAACTATGGGGTTAAAGCATCATGGGTTGATAAAAAAGATATAAATTGGTAAGCCAAGCATTAGGGGTTGGTTGCTTGTTGACAATAGCCTGTGAAGTATTAGTAATTAACAACATTTTTATGTTATTTGAACCTAAATAAAACCATTAAACTTGACGACAAACCTTGACATTTAATACAAGTCGCTCTGATTTAGGTAGGGTTTAAAACTCAGAATTCGATCTTTTACTAATGCAAACGTATCTCAATCACGTGTTACGAGAATCGAACATTCGTGATTCAACCCTAGATTTATATAATCAATAAGCTACCAGAGGGCCCGAAGGATATAAATAGAATAGTAACCAGCGCACAAATGGACATATTACGTGTCACAGGTGAGAAAAACAAAGGTTTTAAAGTAAGTGGAATTGAGCCATATCGTTTACTTGTAATTCAGCCTAAAATAACAATGCAACGAGATTGTTGTAATGGTAGGCCTAGTAATAGAATTATAACATTAAAATTGATCGCAAGGGCACCGGCCGAAAATTTTCCAGGGGTGGCGGGCAGGCCCCAAAATAGCAGTGGTGCTTGGGTGACAGCTTAGGTAGTTTAGGGCACCAAACTACGACTTTACCCCGAAGAGAACGGATATGCAATCAATTTAAAATCCTGAGAAGATATATGATTTAAAAGTATCAATAACTATAATATTTTAGGCTTCCTAGTTGCAAAACCAGTAATGCCACACGGTGGTAGAATTCGATTCAACCAAGCTGATTCGCTTTATTTGTAATGGAATTATGCTACGTTTGGTGATCTGTAATTGCGTATCAGCTATAATGGAGGGGGTGTGAGTCATTGTTTAAGTGGGGACAGGGTAGATTCCTGCAAAAGTACATTTTGATGGACAAACTGCTTGCTCTTCTTGAGGCTTCAGGTAAATTTTGAAAGAGGAATGGGGGAGAAGGAATTAATTAAAATGGTTCTCTATAGGTCACTGACGCGCCGGTGAGTAGGGAGGTCGCACTGGTAGCGTTGAAGGGTTTGGGCGTGAGCCTGCCTGGAGTGGCCAGTGGCGCAGATCTTGGTGGTAGTAGCAAATACTCGAGAGAGATCCTTGAGGCCTGACATGGGGGAGGGTTTCATGTGAACAGTGGTTGAACATGGGTTTGTCGGTCCTAAGCCCAACTTGAAAGGGTACCACAAGACGATCTTTGAGCCTACAGCTAATATGTTATATTCCCATATCTACCAGCACAGAGGTGGAAAAAGCAAGGCAGGTCATGATCAGTCCTCCCCCCATGAAATTTTTCTTGGGTGGCAAATACTGTTAGGAACTCAGTTTTCAGCAATTTTCAATGGTAATATTTTTCTATTTATGTGAAGTACTTCAATGTGTTTAAAAAATATGGAATGTATTTATCGAAAAGAAAATCCTATTATGTAGATTGGCTTCAGTTATGTAGAAGATTAAAAGTCTCACAGAATTTCCATCCATACAAACAATAATCCTCCTTTTCAACCAACCAAAATTATTTAGTAGTAATATTAAAAAGGAATTTTCACCACAACTACTATTCATCGCTAATTTTTTAAGTATATTCAAATTTTATCCAAAATTTCAATTGCAAATTTAACCGTAGAACGGTAGCCTACTAATCAACGTAAAATTATTGATTTACACATTTTAAAAGCAGTTAACCAGGGATTTAAGGGACCGGTACCTCAAATTATATTTTGGTTATACCTGGGTGTTATTTGGAAAACAATCAGAAATTAAACAAAAAAAGAGAGTGTTTTCAACTTAAAGCAAGAAACAGATTTGAAACTTGCTCCTTAATGTAATTGAAAAACCGTTTCTATTTGTTTAATTACATTTAATGAAACTGTAAAGTTTTATGAATACAATGCTTTTGGTAATACTGTTTGAATTTTGATGGGTAATCGAACAGTTAGTGTAAATGAACTGTAACTTACTTACAGCAACCTGGCCCAATAGCAACCAAAACTATAAAAAACGGAATTTTGATACCAATAGATATATCAAAAGAATTAGCTTATTATGCTGATTCCAAATAAATTAGTTTCATTAAGTTTGGTCTTACCCATCAAAAGCTAAGAGCCTGAGAAAATTTGTCTGATTTTCGGAAAAAATGGGAAAGACCCCCCTAAGTCATACAATTTTAATGAATATCACATCATCAGATTTAGCGAATCAAAAAGCCCTGTTGCAGATGACTCAATCCTATATATGCACAAATGTGGAATTTTGTAATTTTTACCATAAGAAAAATCACGGATGTGTCTTTATTTATTATTTTTTTTCCCCAGGGGTGATGGTATCGACCCAGTGGGCCTAGAACGTCAGTATAGGGCTCATTCTAATGGAAATCAAAAGTTCTTGTGCCCTTTTTAAGTAACCAAAAACTTGGAGGGCAACTAGGTCCCTCCCACGTCACTTTTTTCCCAAAATTTTCGGATCAAAATTTTGAGATAGTTTTTTTCTTCAGTATAGTTGAAAGGCCCAGCAACTATGTCTTTGAGGATAAATTGACCCCCTACAGCCCCATGGGGAAAGGTTTTAAAGTTATAAAAATTGCCCTTTGTTTTATTTGTTATTGGGAAGTATTCATACATTTTTCAGGTGGGGAGGAGAGGACGAATTCTTTGCTGGGAAAATTTCATTGAAGAATATGGTTTCCAGGGGGTGAAATTTTCAGTAAAATTTATACAGTGGGTGAATTTGCCAGAATTCATATACGAAATTTCTTTATATGTCTTGCTTTCTCTTTATCGATGTAATCTAACGCATGGAGATGTTAAGGGTAATTGTCCGGGGTAAATTCTCGCCAGGATATAACTTTCCAGAGAATATTTCATTGGGGAGGGGAGATTTCCGTGGAGGTGGATCCAAGCTTCCTGGCGTTATTTAAAAAACGATCAGCAAAAACAAGTTTCTTCAACTGAAAGTAAGGAGCAACATTAACACTTAAAACGAACAGAAATTATTACACACATGAGGGGGGTTGCCCCCTGTTCAACATCTGTCTCTTTGCGCTAAAGTTCAAATTTTGTCGCAATTCTTTAAAAATGATTTCCTAAAACACAAGTGTTGTTTGATTAGAATTTCTTTTTAAAGTGTTGAAAAACTGTAGCTTGAAGAGCGAGGTGATGAGGAGGAAGGAGTATCCCTCATATAAGTAATTTTTTCTGTTCGTTTTAAGTTTTAATGTTCCTCCTTACTTTAGGTTGAAAAAAATTGTTTTATTTTCTTTATTTAATGAAGCTTAGAGACAAACAATTTTCTAAAGGCAATGGAAAAGTATGTCAATTAAAGTAGAAGTATTTAAAAATGAAAAAAAAACTAAGTAGCTAAAACAAATACACGAAACAACAGCCTACTTACAAAAAGTAAAATATAAACTCCCAGCATTAAGTTCTGCTGAACAATGCCGAAGCGTTGGAAGGATATTTTTTTCAACAATATCGATAGTTTTGAACTGGATTATCAAACACACAAATATTTAATGCCTTTAAACTCGTTGTCTATAAAACGTAACACTTTATCAAAGTAGTTTGTTCAAAGCAAAACATTAAAACCAAGATTAAGAAAATCAAATAAAATATCCAATTCAATATTTTTTATTAAACTTTGAATTCCAAAAACCAGTATATTTGACATCTCTATAGTTTATAACTGTAAAAAATTAAATCTTTTTCAAAGTGACAAATAGATAAATACCATCACTCTTAGAAACAAAAAAAAATTTATAATAAATCACAAAAAAAGTATCTGTTCAGGGGGAAAATATAGAAATTCTTAGCATTCCGCTAGGGGAAACATTTCCGATTATAGTGGCTTAATATATCAGCTCACGGGTAATCTTACAATGCAAGCGAAATTTGACGGCATATTCTTATCGAAATTGTCAATTATTAAGTTTTTTTTCCTTGTGTTTCTTATAATTATACGAACTTTCTTGTGTTCTAATAACTGCACTAATTACTAATAAAAAAATATAAATTTAAGATTAACATAAAAAACTGATTCTTTGACTAAATGTTATGAATAGTTAGGCTCTTATACTTTCGTTAATGACAAGGATCGTTATTTACTTACCATTCATTGCTATGAATTTTTTTTATTCTTTTTTTTTTTTTTGGTCCCTTCAACTCATATAGAAAAATTTGTTTGTGGAAAACTGGTTAGGGGTTACTCAGTCACAAATTAGAACTTATATTTTCCTTATTATGGGTCGAAATCTATTGGCAGGCAGCCAACAATGGGCCACAAACATTTTTTCCATGGTTTCCCCTATTCTGCTATTTCCTTTAGTTTCCTTATAATTACTTTATAGTCCCTAATTTTCAGGGGGATGGGGAGTGGCGGGCCCCCCTGCTCCACCTTGCCAGCGCCCTTGATTGATCAAAAACTTGCTTTAACAAACTGTAGCTCTAAAAAAAATTGCTCTGGCATGCAGAATATAAGGTTTTGCAGAAAAAATCGAAAAAAATAGACAGTCTGGAAGGTTTTTCACATAACGAAAATACAAGTTATTGTTTCCTTTAAATCATTTTCATTTCCCTACAAAGTTTTTTTTTATTAAAAAAAAAGTTTTTTATTAGTCTTCCCCCCTGCGATGCTTCCATCTCCTAAGCCCTTCCAAATGGTACTTGGAATCTTTCTCTACAATTTTACAAAGGTGCTGGCTTTCTCATTTGACGAAAATTTTTGCCTTTCAACCTGTCCTTCAGATATTTAAATTAGGGAACAGAAAAGAGTCACTTGAGGATAGATCAGGTGAATATGGTGGATGTCCTAGTAGTTTAAACTTTATTTCGTATAGTTTTACCATCGCAAGCGCCGACGCTCTATTGTTCTGATTAAAGTGATTTTTTTCTGCAAATGTGGCTAGTTTTTTTCTTATTTTTAACTTTAGAGACAAGTGTAGATGCTTAGTATGCTCCTAAAAAATTAATTCATTTTTGAAGAATTAATAAAAAAAATAACTACCCCAGAAAACAGTAGCCATCACCTTCCCCGCCAAATAAGAACTGGTGCTCTTTTCTATAGCACCTTCCTCTTTGCAGCACGCTATTTTGACAGTATTTTTATTTTGATTATATAATGGTATATGCAAACATCACCTACAGCTACTAATGGGCAAAAACCCTGTATTTAATTCTACTTAAACTGCATAAACAGAACGTTAGAAATGTTCAATCGAGTATTTTTTTAATACATCATGAGCAAACTCACGTGAGGAAACTCGGTATCTAATTCGTGGACAGCTTTTTTATGCATAATTCTCTATTCAGCATGTGCGAAATTCATTCTATGGACACTTATTCGACGATCACTTAGCATCGTTTTTAGGACTTACTGTGGCTCTTCAAATGTAGTTCTTATTGTAACTTTTAATGTAACTCTTTACTTTTGATTGTAAAAACTATTATTTTCTTAGGCACAGGATCCTTTGGCTTTAAAAGAGACGTACAAGCTTAAACACAAGCTTAGAAGTCACGTATCTTGGATCGCAGAGAAAGAGTTTATAGTTGTCTTACTTGTTGTCCTATCCCTTATAAGGGTCTACTGAAAGAATAATATTTTTAAACGAACTATAACTAATTCATTTTTATGAAGCTATAAATTAACTATTTAAAATATTTAAATTTCTTACGTTAACAAGTTTATCTAAATCTAAACCACATTGAAGTAATATATAGTCGAGATCCGAGGGAAAATAACCCTTGTCTTAGTCTCCTGCAGATATATCTATTTAATAAGCAGCAAAATAACAATTTGATCATAATCAAAGAACTATCGGTCAGTCATTTTAAACTGTAAAAAAAAAAAAACAGAACTCACCAAAAAGGCTAAAAAACATTTCATTGTGTGAATAGTTTGTATTGATCGCAATTACTAACATTATAATTTTCTTTAGGTAATTTGTATTTATACTAAGACGCATAAAAGATAGATAAAATGAGCAATTAGATAACAAGTATGTCAAAAATATACGGGTAAATAACAGCAAATAATGTTCATGTCAATTTCAAATTCATACAAATATTACGTAATAAGCGTGCAACGTAATAATATTACATAACGTGCAACAATTAACAAATATTTCATAAAGCTAAAATTAATTCTAGATAGAAAATTATTTTAAAATGCAATTTAAATTCATTCCCTACCACTAAGAAGGACTAAATATTTCTTTTTGTTTAGCCTACATGAGCCTCAGAACCGAGTGGAATTATCTTTCTGACCCAAATTTATTTTATTTATTTGTGTTACATGTCTTTTATTTTTATTCTCTAGTTGACTTCTGCAAGCAGACTTCTTTGAGACAGATTGGAGCATGTCTTCTTCTTAAAATCGCAAGTTAAAGGGTGAAAGTGCGAAGTTAAACTTCGCACTTTCTCAGT
>JAQQPU010012756.1:15397-25479 GCA_029168905.1 Artemia sp. Kazakhstan ARC1039
TTAGAGTTCAAGTTTATTTTAGTTTTAGTTAAGAGTTTAGAATTTTACCTTAGAGTCTTAGCTTAGAGTTTTTGTTAGAGTTCTAGTTTAGTTTACTTTTAGTTAAGAGCTTTGTGTTTTACCATATAGTCTTAGCTTAGAGTTTTAGTTAGAGTTCTAGTTTAGTTTAGTTTTAGTTAAGAGTTTAGAATTTTAGCTTAGAGTCTTAGCTTAGAATTTTTGTTAGAGTTCTAGTTTATTTTAGTTTTAGTTAAGAGTTTAGAGTTTTTAGCTTAGAGTCTTAGCTTAGAGTTTTTGTTGAAGTTCTAGTTTAGTTTAATTTTAGTTAATAGTTTAGAGTTTTAGCTTAGAGTCTTAGCTTAGAGTTTTTGTTAGAGTTGAAGTTTAGTTTAGTAATAGTTAAGAGTTTAGAGTTTTAGCTTAGAGCTCTAGCTTATAGTTTGTGTTAGAGTTCTAGTTTAGTTTAGATATAGTTAAGAGTTTGGAGTTTTACCTTCAAGACTTAGCTTAGAGTTATAGTTTAGTTTTAGTTAAGAGTTTAGAGTTTTTTTTAGCTTAGAGTCTTAGCTTATAGTTTTTGTTAGAGTTCTAGTTTAGTTTAGTTTTAGTTAAGAGTTTGGTGTTTTACATTAGAGTATTAGTTTAGAGTTTTAGTTAGAGTTCTAGTTTAGTTTTAGTTAAGAGTTTGGAATTTTAGCTTAGAGTCTTAGCTTAGAGTTTTTGTTAGAATTCTAGTTTAGTTTAGTTTTAGTTAAGAGTTTAGAGTTTTTAGCTTAGAGTCTTAGCTTAGAGTTTTTGTTGAAGCTCTAGTTTAGTTAGTTTTAGTTAAGAGTTTATAGTTTTAGCTTAGAGTCTAAGCTTAGAGTTTTTGTTAGAGTTTTAGTTTAGTTTAGTTTTAGTTAAGAGTTTAGAGTTTTAGCTTGGACTTAGAGTTTTAATTAGAGTTGAAGTTTAGTGTAGTTTTAGTTAAGAGTTTAGAGTTTTTAGCTTAGAGTCGTAGCTTAGAGTTTTTGTTAGAGTTCTAGATTAGTTTTAGTTAAGAGTTTAAAGTTTTAACATAGAGTATTAGCTTAGAGTTTTTGTTAGAGTTCTAGTTTAGTTATAGTTAAGAGTTTGGAGTTTTACCTTAGAGACTTAGCTTAGAGTTTTAGTTTAGTTTAGTTTTACTTAAGAGTTTAGAGTTTTAGCTTAGAGTCTCAGCTTAGAGTTTTTGTTAGAGTTCTAATTTAGTTTAGTTTTAGTTAAGAGTTTAGTGTTTTTAACTTCGAGTCTTAGTTTAGAGTTTTTGTTGAAGTTCTAGTTTAGTTTAGTTTTAGTTTAGAGTTTTAGCTTAGACTTAGAGTTTTAATTAGAGTTCTAGTTTAGTTTAGTTTTAGTTAAGAGTTTAGAGTTTTTAGCTTAGAGTCTTAGCTAAGTTTTATTTAGAATTCTAGTTTAGTTTAGTTTTAGTTACGAGTTTAGAGTTTTACCATAGAGTCTTAGCTTAGAGTTTTAGTTAGAGTTAAAGTTTAGTTTAGTTACAGTTAAGAATTTAGAGTTTTAGCTTAGAGTCATAGCTTAGAGTTTTACTTAAAGTTATAGTTTGGTTAAGTTTTAGTTAAGAGTTTCGAGTTTTAGCAGTCTTAGCTTAGAGTTTTTGTTAGAGTTCTAGTTTAGTTTAGTTTTAGTTAAAAGTTTAGAGTTTTACCTTAGAATCTTAGATTATAGTTTTGTTAGAGTTCTAGTTTAGTTTAATTTTAGTTAAGAGTTTGATGTTTTACCTTTGAGTTTCAGTTAGAGTTCCAGTTTAGTTTACTTTTAGTAAAGAGTTTGGTGTTTTACCATAGCGTCTTAGCTTAGAGTTTTAGGTAGAGTTCTAGTTTAGTTTACTTTTAGTTAAAAGTTTAGAATTTTAGCTTAGAGTCTTAGCTTAGAGTTTTTGTTAGGGTTCTAGTTTATTTTAGTTTTAGTTAAGAGTTTAGAGTTTTTAGCTTAGAGTCTTAGCTTAGAGTTTTTGTTGAAGTTCTAGTTAGTTTATTTTTAGTTAATAGTTTAGAGTTTTAGCTTAGAGTCTTAGCTTAGAGTTTTTGTTAGAGTTGAAGTTTAGTTTAGTAATAGTTAAGAGTTTAGAGTTTTAGCTTAGAGTCCTAGCTAAGAGTTTTTGTCAGAGTTCTAGTTTAGTTTAGATATAGTTAAGCGTTTGGAGTTTTACGTTCGAGACTTAGCTTAGAGTTTTTAGTTTAGTTTAGTTTTAGTTAGGAGTTTAGAGTTTTTTAGCTTAGAGTTTTTGTTAGAGTTCTAGTTTAGTTTAGTTTTAGTTAAGAGTTTGGTGTTTTACCTTAGAGTCATAGCTTATAGTTTTAGTTAGAGTTCTAGTTTAGTTTAGTTTTAGTTAAGAGTTTAGAATTTTAGCTTAGAGTCTTAGCTTAGAGTTTTTGTTAGAGTTCTAGTTTAGTTTAGTTTTAGCTAAGAGTTTAGAGTTTTTAGCTTAGAGTCTTAGCTTAGAGTTTTTGCTGAAGCTCTAGTTTAGTTTAGTTTTAGTTAAGAGTTTATAGTTTTAGCTTAGAGTCAAAGCTTAGAGTTTTTGTTAGAGTTTTAGTTTAGTTTAGTTTTAGTTAAGAGTTTAGAGTTTTAGCTTAGAGTCTTAGCTTAGAGTTATAGTTAGAGTTGAAGTTTAGTTTTAGTTAAGAATTTAGAATTTTTAGCTTAGAGTCGTAGTTTAGAGTTTTTGTTAGAATTCTAGCTTAGTTTAGTTAAGAGTTGAGAGTTTTATCATAGAGTCATAGCTTAGAGTTTTTGTTGAAGTTGAAGTTTAGTTTAGTCATAGTTAAGAATTTAGAGTTTTTAGCTTAGAGTCTTAGCTTAGAGTTTTACTTAGAGTTCTAGTTTAGTTTAGTTTTAGTTAAGAGTTTAGAGTTTTATCTTAGAGTCTTAGCTTGGAGTTTTTGTTGAAGTTCTAGTTTAGTTTAGTTAAGAGTTTAGAGTTGTACCTTAGAGTCTTAGCTTATAGTTTTTGTTAGAGTTCTAGTTTAGTTTAATTTTAGTTAAGAGTTTGATGTTTTACCTTTGAGTTTCAGTTAGAGTTCTAGTTTAGTTTACTTTTAGTTAATAGTTTGGTGTTTTACCATAGAGTCTTAGCTTACAGTTTTAGGTAGAGTTCTAGTTTAGTTTACTTTTAGTTAATAGTTTAGAATTTTACCTTAGAGTCTTAGCTTAGAGTTTTTGTTAGAGTTGAAGTTTAGTTTAGTAATAGTTAAGAGTTTAGAGTTTTAGCTTAGAGTCCTAACTAAGAGTTTTTGTCAGAGTTCTAGTTTAGTTTAGATATAGTTCAGCGTGTAGAGTTTTACCTTCGAGACTTAGCTTAGATTTTTAGTTTAGTTTAGTTTTAGTTAGGAGTTTAGAGTTTTTTTTAGCTTAGAATCTTGGCTTAGAGTTTTTGTTAGAGTACTAGTTTAGTTTAGTTTTAGTTAAGAGTTTGGTGTTTTACCTTAGAGTCATAGCTTAGAGTTTTAGTTAGAGTTCTAGTTTAGTTTAGTTTTAGTTAAGAATTTAGAATTTTAGCTTAGAGTCTTAGCTTAGAGTTTTTGTTAGAGTTCTAGTTTAGTTTAGTTTAAAGCTAAGAGTTTAGAGTTTTTAGCTTAGAGTCTTAGCTTAGAGTTTTTGTTGAAGCTCTAGTTTAGTTTAGTTTTAGTTAAGAGTTTATAGTTTTAGCTTAGAGTCTAAACTTAGAGTTTTTGTTAGAGTTTTAGTTTAGTTTAGTTTTAGTTAAGAGTTTAGAGTTTTAGTTTAGAGTCTTAGCTTAGAGTTATAGTTAGAGTTGAAGTTTAGTTTTAGTTAAGAATTTAGAATTTTTAGCTTAGAGTCGTAGTTTAGAGTTTTTGTTAGAATTCTAGTTTAGTTTAGTTAAGAGTTGAGAGTTTTATCATAGAGTCATAGCTTAGAGTTTTTGTTGAAGTTGCAGTTTAGTTTAGTCATAGTTAAGAATTTAGAGTTTTTAGCTTAGAGTCTTAGCTTAGAGTTTTACTTAGAGTTCTAGTTTAGTTTAGTTTTAGTTAAGAGTTTAGAGTTTTATCTTAGAGCCTTAGCTTAGAGTTTTTGTTGAAGTTCTAGTTTAGTTAAGAGTTTAGAGTTCTACCTTAGAGTCTTAGCTTAGAGTTTTACTTAGAGTTGAAGTTTAGTTTAGTTATAGTTAAGGGTTTAGATTTTTAGCTTGGAGTCTTAGCTTAGAGTTTTAGTTAGAGTTCAAGCTTAGTTTAGTTTTAGTTAAGAGTTTAGAGTTTTACCTTAAAGTTTTAACTTAGAGTTTTAGTTAGAGTTCTAGTTTAGTTTAGTTTTAGTTAAGAGTTTTGAGTTTTGCCTTAAAGTCTTAGATTAGAGTTTTAGTTAGGGTTGAAGTTTCGTTTAGTTTAGCTATAGTTAAGAGTTTTTAGTTTTAGCTTAGAGTCTTAGCTTAGAGTTTTAGTTAGAGTTATTGTTTAGTTTAGTTCTAGTTAAGAGTTATAGCTTAGAGGTTTAGCCTAAAATCTAAGCTTAGAGATTTTGTTAGAGTTGAAGTTTAGTCTAAACTAGCATAATCACAAAATTCCACAATATTGCATAGAAATACCAAAACCATAGGTTAGATTAGGTTAGGTTGGAGATCTGGTTTCTCCACGTTTAAGTTAGGTTAGATTAGGTTAGCTTATCATGAGCTCATGATAAGCTAACCTAATCTAACCTAACTTAAACGTGGAGAAACTAAGCTTGAACTCTAACTAAAACTCTAAGCTAAGACTCTAAGGTAGAACTCTAAACTCTTAACTAAACTCAACTAGAACTTCAACAAAAACTCTAAGCTAAGACTCTAAGATAAAAGTCCAAACTCTTAACTAAAACTAAACTAAAACTCTAAGTAAAACTCTAAGCTAAGACTCTAAGCTAAAAACTCTAAATTCTTAACTATGACTAAACTTAACTTCAACTTCAACAAAAACTCTAAGCTATGACTCTATGATAAAACTCTAAACTCTTAACTAAACTAAACTAGAACTCTAACAAAACTACGAATCTAAGCTAAAAACTCTAAATTCTTAACTAAACTAAACTTCAACTCTAACTATAACTCTAAGCTAAGACTCTAAGCTAAAACTCTAAACTCTTAACTAAAACTAAACTAAAATAAAACTCTAACAAAAACTCTACCTTAAATTACCTTAAATCGCATTGTCCAGCGAAATAAGGAAAGATCCTGTAGAGCCGCTGGACAGTGACGATGGGGAGTCACTGGTTCGGCGGCGTCCCACTCTGTTTTCCATGGTTTGGTGGACCAATTCTTATCAATGGCAATCTTGAATGCATTGACAGAGGGAGCGGTGACAGCTGCATTGGGAAGACTGTTCCAGGGGCCCACCACTCTATTCGAGAAGTAGTGGTTGCGGAGTCTGCTGTGAGCTCTCTTCCTGAGCAGCTTCTTACTATGCCCTCTTGTCCTGAATGATTCGTCAAGTTGTAAAGGACTCTGAGAAGAGGAATCAGCATGCAGTAGCTTGTAAGCCATAATGACATCGCCCCTCCGCCGTCTGTAGACGAGTGTTGGGAGCTGTAGTTTGTTCAGGCGGTATGGATAGTCGAGGTTCTTGCATCCATCAATAGCTTTGGTTGCGCGCCTTTGAACAGATTCTATTTTCTGTTGGTCACTCTTGTTCAGAGGCGTGGCAACACACATCCCACACTCCAGCAATGGTCGTACGAGACCCTTGTACAGCTTCGTCATAACTTTAGATGATCTGCTATGTACTGTACGCTTAATTATTCCGAGGGTCTGAGATGCTTTGGCAACCACTGTTTGGGTGTGTTTGTTGAATTTTAATTCTTCATCGACGACTATTCCCAAATCTCTTTCAGCTACCGAGGAAGCAGCCATCCCCCCCCCACTCATATGGTACTGCCACTTCTCATTCTTTTTTCCGAAATATACCGCCTTGCACTTCTGGATGTTAAACTCAAGTTTCCATTGGCAGGCCCAAAGGGAAAGTGCATCCAGGTCTTCCTGTATGGTGGCTGTAGTCGCTGACAACTCCGAGGGCCCAATAAGCTTTGCATCATCAGCATAGAAGCTCATCTTATTTCTTACAGCCCGTGGAGCATCATTAATATAAATATTGAAAAGTGTTGGGCCCAAGATCGCTCCCTGGGGCACACCACTATCAACTCCAGCAACTTCTGAGAAAAAATCTTGCCCGTTATCCCCAAACACTCTAACTCTCTGCTTTCTTCCTGAGAGGAACTGCATCACCCATTCAACAACCTCCACATGTATTCCGGTAGCTAAAAGTTTAGCCTTCAAACGACGATGGCAAACTTTGTCAAAAGCCTTTGAAAAGTCTAATAAAATCATATCAACAGGGATATCCTGGTCCAGCAGTTCGGTGACACATTTATATGCGTCAATAAGATTTGTCTCGACCGAGCGTCCAGATCTGAATCCATGTTGCCAATCGGTAAGTAGTTTATTGTTAATCAGGTGTTTCATAACAGCGGTGTTTGCAATTCCTTCGAGGATTTTACTGACTGTCGAGGTGATGCTAATTGGTCGGTAATTGGCAGCACAGTTCCTGCTACCACCCTTGTGAACAGGTGTAATATTCCCATTTCTCCAATCTTGAGGGACTTGTTTCGTGTCAAGAGACTTCTGGAACAGTTTTGCTAGGGGGAGGGCAAGCTCCGCATGAGCCTCTTTCAAAGTTCGAGGGTGTACCCCATCAGGGTCAACTGACTTATTCGGGTTCAATCTTTTGAGCTGTGATTCAACATCCAAAGTGCTGATAATTTGCATTGGTTTCTGAATATCATATTCTGGAATTTGTGGCAAGAGGTCATTATCTGGAGGTGTAAAAACTGACTTGAACTGCTGGTTCAGAGCTTCAGCTATATTTCCAGGGTTGATTATGGTATTCCCATTAACTGAGAGTTCGGTTACCGAATGTCTTCCGGGATTTTGAGTGGAGGCATACTTCCAAAATTTCTTCGGATTTGTTTTCGATGCTGAAGCTCGAGACTCCTCATACTTGCTAGTAACTTCTCTTGTAAGGTAGCGGACTTTGTTTCGTATTTGGTTGAATTTGTCATGATTAGCCTGCGTTGGGACGTCCTTGTACCTTCTCCAGAACTTCTTCTTCTTCCGAACTGCTAGTTTGATTTCTCGTGTGATGAAAGGGAGCGTTCTTGGTCTTCGTTTCCAAGTGGTTGTCGTGTGTTTTGCACACGACAACCTAAGCTTAGACTCTAAGCTAAAACTATAAACTCCTAACTAAAACTAAACTAAACTAGAGCTTCAACAAAAACTCTAAGCTAAGACTCTAAGCTAAAAAATCTAAACTCTTAACTAAAACTAAACTAAACTAGAACTCTAACAAAAACTCTAAGCTAAGACTCTAAGCTAAAATTCTAAACTCTTAACTAAAACTAAACTAAACTAAAACTCTAACTAAAACTCTAAGCTATGACTCTAAGGTAAAACACCAAACTCTTGCATAAACTAAACTAAACTAGAACTCTAACAAAAACTCTAAGCTAAGACTCTAAGCTATAAAACTCTAAACTCTTGACTAAAAGTAAACTAAACTAAAACTCTAAGCTAAGTCTCGAAGGTAAAACTCCAAACGCTTAACTATATCTAAACTAAACTAGAACTCTAACAATAACTCAAAGCTAGGACTCTCAGCTAAAACTCTAAACTCTTAACTATTACTAAACTAAACTTCAACTCTAACAAAAACTCTAAGCTAAGACTCTAAGCTAAAACTCTAAACTATTAACTAAAACTAAACTAAACTAAACTAGAACTTCAACAAAAACTCTAAGCTAAGACTCTAAGCTAAAAACTCTAAACTCTTAACTAAAACTAAAATAAACTAGAACTCTAACAAAAACTCTAAGCTAAGACTCTAAGCTAAAACTCTAAACTTTTAACTAAGACTAAACTAAACTAGAACTCTAACTAAAACTCTATGCTAAGACTCTATGGTAAAACACCAAACTCTTAACTAAAAGTAAACTAAACTAGAACTCTAACTGAAACTCAAAGGTAAAACATCAAACTCTTAAATAAAATTAAACTAAACTAGAACTCTAACAAAAACTCTAAGCTAAGACTCTCTTCATTCTCGGTGCGAACAAAAAGCTCCTCCCACTTATTTATTCATTAGCGGGTTAGTGGGTATGCGTCAATCAATGAGAAATGGTTAGAAATTGCATTATTCGTAATTGCAAAAGCAGAAAAAAAATTGGTGAGCCGGCCAAGTGGTTTGCAACTGTCCCATCTCACATTTATGACTTACTTTATATACAAATTATAACTTAATCTATTATTTATATACAGTGGACTCAACTGATTGGCCTATGTAGGATTTTATAAAAAAAAGGGGCGGGGGGTTGATGGAATTCGTGAAAATAAGGAATTTTCTTCTTCTAATAACTAGTGGAATAGGTGTGATGGTTTCAGGGGTGGATGCAGGAGTTTTAGGGGGGGCGCAAAATAGGTTGATCCGATAAATTTACGTTAGGAGCAAGTTTAATTAAGGCAAACTTGCGTTAATTAGGTAAATTACATTACTTTAGAATACTTTAGGGGGGGCACCCCTCGCCCCCCCCTCTGGATCCGCCACTGGATGGTTTATTTATTTTTTTTCACGACGTGATATTTATTTTCTCAGATTGTATTTCCTCTGAAACTTGAAAAGGCTAATTACCTGTTTTGGCGGAGAGCCGAGATAAGACTAGTTTCGTTTTCAATCAATGTTTTCGTATGAAATGGGCAGACCTTTCCTTAACTTTAAACAATAAACACCTCTGTTTGAAAATCTTTGCACTTTGTGAATTTAGATAGCGATAAGGGTTCCTGATTGAGACCAATTTTAGGACTTAGGTTCCAATTTTAGCCCTATCCAAGAAAATACCAAACGTCTGTTAAGAAGTGTTTTTCGTAAAATTCTTAGGGAGTTTTCAGAAAATTGAAGGGCATCACACATTTTAGTGGCGGATCCAAAATTTTACGGGGCTTTACGCTAGAAAAGCTCCTATTATAGAATATTCTTCCAGTTTGTTTACCAGAAAAAAAAAATGCATTTCTTACTGCTGAGTCTGTATAATCTTAGACCTTTTACGGCACAATTTCCAAAATATTTCTAAAACTGTTTTCTTACGGGGAACTATAAGAAATAATATATTTTTAGCTATGCATTTCAAAGATTTCATGTCATGTGTTTCCGTTCAACTGTCAACTGTCATGTGTTTTCGTGTCATGTGTTATATATATATTTATATCGGCGCGTACAAACAGTTCCTCTCATTTGATCTGCCATCAGCGGTCCAATTACCCTGGAACACGTATTGTGGCAGAAACTTTCTCAAAATGCCTTTGAAACAAACTTGAGACTTCGAAACCTATTTTTAATTCCTAAAAACATCTAATAATAACATTGCAGTACTAATTACCGATTTTCAAGTATGTATTGGAATAAATTAATTTAAAATTAGTTTCTTCAAAATTAGTGTTCCAACGTTGAAGCCAAGTTTCGCGTTCAACAGAGATCTGACTTGTCTACCCGTGAAAAATCTAATGTCGCTTATGTTTATACGTTCTCTGGAGCACTCGCAGCTCGGTCCGGGTTTTTATAATGGTTGAGATAGTGAAAGATCATACTGCTAATTGTAATACTGTGCTTAATTCCAAGTATTTTTGATTAATTTTCTTGCATCTATTGTCAAATTTATGATAGACATAGAAAACTCTGTCGTTGTAAGCTTCTATCTTTCCTAATTTCAGGGATTAGGGCTTAAATCTTCCTCCTGATTAGTTAATCATAAAAATTACTCTTTGGAACTTGGCTCTCTTTAATTATACCAAACATGTTATATGAATTGTAATGAATGGTCTTTTTAAGTTTTATTGTTGGTATTTATTTTTACTTGAAAAAGTTTATTTCCATTGTTAAACCTATTGGCAGGCAGAATTTGATTTTCTGACAGCAGTAGAGATGACCCTAAAGGTCCGATCAGCACACCATATATGGGCATAGAGTCATTAGTGAGAATGATTGCGTAATCGGTCAATGACCTCTTTC